>PVJX010013715.1:0-18190 GCA_004027295.1 Dolichotis patagonum | reverse complement strand
AAGAGCATTCAAAATACAGGTAAGTTTGGCATATAGAACTCCAATTAGTCATAACCAAAATAAATCTACTACAAGGAATATAACTGTCAAGATTCCACAAATTCAACAGAAGAACCAAATATGAAAAACTGTTAGAGAAAAGAAACAACTATAAAAGGAAGCCTATCAGAATCATAGCTGACTTCTCAATACAAACTCTCAAGTCACAAACAGCTTGGAATGAAGTATTTAAAGACCTAAAAGAAGACAACCTCCAGCCCAGATTGAGGTACTCCAAAAAACTATCTTTCAAAATTGATGGGGAAATAAGTCATTTCCATGACAACACCTGAATACATTCACGATTACCAAACCACGACTCTAAAATGAAGGACATAGAAAGTGATAATGAGAACTAAAACTCCATGAACTCCAACAGGATGAATCCACTAGGCAAAGCAAGTAATTAAATTTAGAGGGAAAAAAGGGAACCAGCAACAGGAAAATAATTTAAGAAGGAAAAGCCAATACATGTAAGTTATAACAATCAATGTACATGGTCTTAAGTCACCAGTGAAAAGAAACAGACTAGTAGAATGGATCAAGAAATAAGATCCAGCAACAAGCTGCATACAAAAAACACATTTTATTCAAAAAGAAATTCACAGACTGAAAGTCAAAGGATGGAAAACAACATTCCATATGACACAAACCTGAAAAAAAGCATGGGTAGCTTTTATACTATTTGCAGACAAAGTGAATTTCAAGCCAAGATTTATTAAGAGAGGTAAAGAAAGTCACTTCATCCTTATAGAGGGAACAATTCAAGAGGAAGATACAACAATCATAAATATATGTGTGCCAAATATCAGCACAGCCAAATATATAAAACAAGTATTAATGGATATGAAAAAATCAAATAAGAACTAATGCAGTTGTAATGGAGGACCTCAATATGCCACTGTCACAATTAGATACATCAATTAGATAAAAAATCAACAATGAAATATCAGAACTGAACCAAACTTTTGAACAAATGGACTTACTAGATATCTGCAGTGTTCCACCCCACAGTAGAATACATATACTTCTCAGCTGCACATAGAATGTTCTCCCAAATAGACCACATACTAGTTCATAGAACATACTTAAGTAAATGCAAGGGAATTGAAATTATTCCATGCATATTATCAGACTATAATGAAATGATACTGAAAACTCATGACAAAAGAAACCACAAAACTGCATAAACACATGGAAAACGAATAATTCCTTCTTGAACAGGCAATGTATCACAAATGAAATTAAAGAAGAAATTATATTTTAAAATTAAATGATAAAGCCAATACAACTTACCCAAACTTTTGGGATGCAATGAAAGCAGTCTTATGAGGGAATATTATAACAGTAAACTCTCATTAGAAAGACACAGCAAGCCAAATAAACCATCTAAGGCTGAACTTCAAGTTTGTAGAAAAAGAAGAGCTCATATAAGAAAGGAGATTACAAAGATTAGAATAGAAATTAATGCAATTGAGATTAAGAGAACAACACAAAGAAGTTAAATGAGTTAAAGGCTTGTTTCTTTGAAAGATTAAAAAAAATAGACTAACCTTAGCTAAACTTATCAAAGAGAAGGAAAAACTGTGAGTCAGCAGCAGTTGTGGGGTGCAGGGAAGAGAAACAAGAAGTCAATCCCTTTCTGTGAGCCAGCTGCTGAGTGGGCCTGGAGGCAAAGCACCTCCATCCCTTAAGCAACCAGCTAAAGCACCTCCATCCCTTAAGCAACCAGCTGATTCAGAGAAACATAGGTTAAGATGATAGCTACTGAAGTAAACACAAACAAAAAACCCCCCATAACTTAATACTTGTATTGTTTGATTGACTTTGCAGACCTAAAGCCAGTAGTCTGAGCATCTATTTGGAGGATAACAATATGCAATATAGTAACTATGGGGGATTTCTTTCTGAAGGTGGTAGCTGTTGTTAATTCCCTATTATCTTATTTTAAAGTCCTGTATCATTTTCATTGTTTTGTTTTGTGTGATTTTATCATATCTGGTGGCATGGCAGATATTTCCAAAGATAAGATATATTATGGTAGCCATTGTTGATTTTCTATTTATCTTGTTTTGAAGTTCTGTATCTCTTTCATTGTTTTGTTTTGACTGGTTTTATTATGTTCTGTTTTGTTTGATTTTATTATGTCTGATGGTATGGGTGGCTATTTTAAAGATAATAAGAGGTATTATGGTAGCCATTGTTAATTTCCTATTATCTTATTTTGAAGTCCTGTGTCACGTACACTGTTTTGTTTTAATTGGCTTCACTGTGTTTTATTTTGTTTGGTTTTATTCTTTTTAAAATAAAAAAGATTCAAATCTATGCAATTAGGAATGAAAAGGGTAAAACAACAAACAGATCCTGCAGAAATCCAGAAGATCATCAATACCTACTTCTAATAAAATAGAAAATGCAGAAGTTGACAGATTTCTAGATATATGAATTTCCACAGATGAATCAAGAAATAAAAATTCTAAATAAACTAGTATCAGTTAATGAAATTGAATACATAATTAAAAACCTACCAATAAAGAAAAGCCTAGGTCCTAATGGATTTATTGCTGAATTCTACAAAAAATGTAGAGAAGACCTAATGTTGCTACTTCTCAAACTTTTTAATGAAATTGAAAGAAGAGTAATAACCCCAAATTCAATCCTGGAAACAAGACTTATTTTGATACCAAAACCAGAGAAAGATCCAACCAAAAAAGAGAACTACAGACTAATCTCCTTAATGAACATAGACACAAAAATCCTCAGTTAGATACTGGCAAATAGAACACAGAAAATCATCAAGATATTAGAAAATGAGAAGAAAATGTTCAAGTGGCAAGGGGAACAAGGGAGGTGGGAGAGGGAAAGGAAAAAAGAGACAAGAAAAGAAGAGAATAAAAGAAAAAATGGAAACAAAGCTTTTATAAATAAGGAGGGCAAGAGGGAATAAAGGAAGGAAAGGAGAATATGAAAAAAAAGCCAAGATATATCAGGTACAGATACAAATTCCCCATTATGTACCTCTAAGATGTACCAGTAAAATAAAAAATAAATAATTAAAAATAAATAAAATTCTGGAACACTCTGAAAGAGTGACATATGTGACTCTGTGTGTGTGTTTGTGTGTATTTGTGTTTTAATAAGCATTAAATAATTATTTTCTGGTTTTAGAGAACATGAGGATTGCTGCATAGGCTCCATCTACTCTAAAAACTTACACAGAAGAGAGATTTTTTTAATTGACAGAGGAAGGAAAATGATCCCAAACATTTGTTCTGGATCCAGGATAAAATGACAAAAAGAATCTCAAAGTAGGAGGTCTGCAGGCCACAGCTAAAGGACATCTCAACAAGTCTACCTGACTGCATTGTGAAAGCTGGACATTGCTTATAAAAACTGGAAGCCATCCCATCTCTGAACTGACTGAGCAGATGAGCCTGGCCAAGAAGAATGAGTTTTACAGCAGGGATGGAAGGGCTGCTAGAGAGGAGAGAGCATAAACACATGGAAAGAACACCGCAGGAAGTTGAAAAATCGCCATCGATGATATAATTTAGATTTGGACAGAGAGCAGCATGCCTGAGTGTCTCCAGCTCCAACCTGTCTGACGCAGGTGCAGAGTTAGTGGCTTCCAGGTGTCCCTGCAGCTGGGTGGCTTCTGCCCATGCCAGCTGCTTCTCCTGGTGACTGAGACCTGGTGACTGAGACTGAGACTCCTTCATATGCACCTCTCACACGTGATTTAACATGACTGCTGCAGACCTGGATGTATTATCATGCCCATCCTTCTAGTCTTGGCTTTTCTTTCTTTTCTGTCTACTCCCTTCTTTCTGAGAAGTTGCTAGTGCTCTAGGGATGGAAAGGTCAACTTATAATGGGTAAACGGCACATAAAAATTTAGCTTTGCTCCCAAGTCCTTCAATAATAACCTTTTAGATTCTTGCTACATAAAGTGGATAATTTGAGACTTGGGTTGTTTCTGGATGATGCTGGCCATATGTTTTTATGAAGATAATAAGTAATGATTCTACCTGATGACAATGTGATTGTGGATGTGACCTGCCTGTACCTATGCATGTTAAGAGGGTAAACTACAAAATACTGGCAGTTCTTAGCAAGTCTTCCCTGCTTCACACAGGAGACACTTCATGGGGAAGTGCAAATATCTCCATTGCCATGGATATGCAGGAAAACTTCGTCTATGTATATTCCAGCTGGTCACCCAGGAATGAAGCTAAAAGCAACCTCAGAATCATCCATAAGCAATGCTTCTGAATCAGGCATGGTGGTGCATACCTGTGATTCCAACTCCATGGCAGGAGGATTATAAGTTTGACCCTAGCCTGGGCAACTCAGAAACTTAGCAAGACCCCGTCTCAAAATAAAAAAAAAAAAACGTTTTAAAGAAAGGGATTGGAATGTAGCTCTATGCAAAAGCATTGCGTTCAGTGAAAACATTTTAGAGCTTTCAATGATAACAAATAGCCCACTGTATCACCTGTGCCATAGGTTTGGCACCACTGGTTGGATTGAATTCCATATATATGTATGTATATATATATATATATATATATATATATATATTTCTTCTTTAAGAACCTCTGGTAGGACAATTAAATGTTTTAGTTTATACACATTATTTTAAATCAATTGGTGTGTTAATCAGAGCAAATTATTCTTCCTGCTTTAGATCCTGAACTCTATTAAGTCATACTTCATAGCGTCCTTCAAGTTATTTTATGTATGTCATTATCTTCAAAGAACAACTTTTTTATTAAGCTTATAATTTATTTTTCATAATTGATTCATAATTTATTTTCATGTTGGTTAATTCAACCAACATCTTTCTCCAGTGTAGAATTGTCTCATGGCTTTGTCTCTAAAATAGTTAACATACGGTAGTTATATAAAAAGTGATAGCAATATAAACACATATCAATATAAGTTGCACATAAACATAAAATGACATTCCATATCTATTGTCCAAAAATGTAACAATTGAAAAGACAAAACAAGACACAGATTACTTTTAGTAATAGAAACTCTGACGTTAAACAAATGGAAGGGACAAGCTGTCCAAGAACACTGGCATCTCCTGCCAGGAAGCCCACTTCTTGCAGCCTGGTGGGCTCTCAGAATACTTCCTAATAGGTTTCCTGGCTTTGTTAATCCTGTTCATCATACACAGAACTAATCTGACAGACATTATCAGTCCCACTCTTTCAATGAAATACTTTGAAAGCCATCTCAAAGCCACATGCATTTGAGAAGGACTGAAACCGTGATTTGCAGGTATGTTTATATGCATCTGTTTGGAAACCAGTTGCCTTGTCTGCCCTGGGGTTATTTGTGCCTTCTCAGCTGGCTTCCTCATGCCAGGACTTGCCACGTGCAGGAACAAGCTCCAAGAGTTCAGTTAAAAGTCACAGGACTACAGTGCCATTGTGAGCCAATGACCTCTGTGCCCTCACCAACAGCCACTCTGGCAGTGCCCAGGCAAAGGGGTGAAGAGCAGGGATCGGGCTGAGAGAGGAAGCACAGCTGTGTGTTTCATCCTGAGAGACACAGAATCCCTCTCGGATTAGAGATGCTCGGTGTTCCTGGATGTCATTATCTCAGCAGCTATGACTGCAAATGCTATTAGCAGTTAAAATGTGCATTACGTTATCTGGCCCCTTCTAAAACCTCATCAGATCATTTATCTTCCTGACTCTCATAGCAACAAGTTCTGATGGAAAATGCACATTTGTCTCAGTTGTGCTTCTGTGAGAGGATTACAGTCGATTAACCGTGTCTATAGGGAGGGGAACAACTCTATCCCAGGCCCAAAGAATTAAAGTGTGCAGAAAACCACACTACTAGTTTCCTTATTGCATCATCAAATGCCAGACAAATAGTGACAGCACATTTTCAAAGCAATGAACTTACTTTCAGTGCAAACTGGGCAGCATCCTTTTCTGTTGAGAATTTTACCCTAAGCAGGAGAAAAACAAATACAGTTAATGTCAAAACAGGGTCTGCTGAAGACAAAGCTCTTTTTTCAAATCTAATACCAGATAAATCAAGGAAATCAGGTCCAGCTGTGTTTGAACTCAGCACCCAGAAGGTGCTGATGATGGTATAGTGAGGTTCCAGGTGTTCAATTCTGAGGCCAGGCCTGATCATTCTGAAGGCCTTCCTGTTTGTGTCCTCTGACAAGTGTGAGGCCTATCTCCTGTCTTTGTTTCTGCAATCTAGGTGTCAGGCTCATGCAACCTGGGGGCGTGGGTGTATTGCAGATCAAGCTCGCTCAGAGTCCTTCTTGCACAAAGCAGTGTCTTGCCGGTGTCAAGTCACTGGGATGAGCCCAGAGCCAGAGGGACTGAGTGTTTGGAAATACTAAGCGATTTCCATTACTTTCTGGAAATTTGCTGTGATTTTCCCTCACGGCTTGTTGTTTCATGTTTTCACTGCATGAAATTTAGAAGAGCAGGTACATTCTCAGGACTCAGAGGACAACTCTGCCTCATCTATGACTCAGTGGGCAATTAAAGGGAAAAGCAATGGGAGAGGAGATCAGCATTTATGGAGCACTTGCTGTGTCACAGAGTTCCTGTGGGTCCCTCACATACATTACATAACATCAGGTTAGTTGTCGGGTATGAGGAGTTAATGTTATTAAGGGTTAATGGATTTTAGTGATTATTACAGCCAATGTTGTTAAGTGTGAGAACCTTATGGGCTGAGCACTTCCCTTTTCATAGATGATAAACTGATGTTATGTAATGGGGAAGGTTAAACCTAGAATTAAACCTGGCTTGTGTCACACTCAAGGCTGTGTTCTTCACACCACAGATTTCCATCCTCCATAGTCTTTTATTTTAGGAGAATTTAATGGTGATTGAGTTTCTGTCCTACATTGCACATTCCTTGCACTGTATCTCATTTAAATACTACCATGCTTCAGTTGGAGAGGCTTTCTCCAGTTTACAGGGAGTAAGGAAACGGGGCCACAGAGAGGTCACCCACAGCCCATGACAAGGACACACAGGTCACATACTGCTCATTCACTGAGGCCAGATGCATCAGAACAGGTGTGGGTATTTTAAAAATATAAACAATTGTATCGACTTTAAAAATGTAGGATAATTATTACAGAACCAGAACCAGTACCAGGTCTTTTCTGTTTTCTTGCACCATCTAGGACACATTAAAGGTCATGGCAACTTTGAATGAGACTTCAAACTCAGCCCCACTCAGCCATGCCATGGCTTGGGGCATCAGGACATTTCATTTCCACAGCTCTGCTGTTTCTATCTGGCATGGAGCCTTCTTTATCACAACTGGAAGCAGCTGAGAATATAGCTAGATGCGTCAGCTCAGCCCCTGGAATGACGGCCCCAGGACAACAGAGAGAACCTCTCTATCTGCATGGAGCAGAGTTTAACGCCAAGTCCAGAACCCAAAGTGGCTGGATTCCCTATACCTGCACTAAGGTAGAAACTGATATCTCCCTTCTGGGGAAAGAAGGTGGTACAGATCATGTCCCAAAATCAGGTGGGAAATAAACCAAGAGCAAGATGCGAAGCCAGACAGTGCAGTTCCATGTAATTGGCTGTGGAGGTCTGGACACCCTGCAGCCCCATGTGTAAGAAGAAGCCCTCACAGCACCCACGTCGGGAGGTCTCAGAGTTAAGTGCGGGACCACCAAGAAAGTCCCAGTACACATCAGAGGTTAGTGTCGTGATGATCTGACCCAGTCCCCACGGGAACCCTGGCAGCCCTTCTCACAGGCCATACTCTTTGTCCCTGTGGAGTTGCCAGAGGGGACAGGCTGGGAATCCAACACTAAATCCTTCTGCAGCAAGACATGGACTTCTGGAAAAGAGCTGTGTGCAGCCAAAAAGGACAAAGCACAAATTTCAGATGCTGTTTAAGTCATTTTAGCTTTTTCAGTTCATGCAGGTGATGCTGAGGAGAGGTAAGGCTACAAAGGATTCCCATGGGAGGCTAAGCCACCTTCCAGTCTTCCTGCTGGCCTCTGAGGAGGGAAGGAGGAAGGGGAGGACCCACTGGAAAGACACACAGGAACAGAAAGGTGGCCTCTGTGGCTGCAGCCTGCTCAAGATACTAACAAGCT
Source organism: Dolichotis patagonum (assembly GCA_004027295.1). Lineage (NCBI taxonomy): Eukaryota > Metazoa > Chordata > Mammalia > Rodentia > Caviidae > Dolichotis > Dolichotis patagonum. The sequence goes on along the minus strand of PVJX010013715.1, from coordinate 10,035 downwards.
TGGCAAGATGCAGAGGAAGGGCTGGGAAAGGGCTAGGCAGACAGCTTATTTGTGGTTCAGGAAAAAGGACCACTCGTGAGATGTTGGTGACATAAAGAGTGTTGTAATCTGTCATGGTTTGTGTCTAAAGTCTCATGAAGTCATAGGTGGGGCTTTCTTAAGAGGTGGCTGTATCTAAGAGAGAGTGTGTGAGGCTGGAATTGATTCATGGTGCCATGCTAACTTCAAGAGCAAGGATTAAGGGTGTGAGTGCTGCCCCTGCCCTAGGGTGGGTAGCTTTCATACAACGTAAAGGAAGGGAAGAGTCTTGTCTTCCCCCCTTGCTTGCTTTTGCTGTCTTCTGTCTGTCATGAACTGATCTCCTCTGTGAAGCCACCCACCCTCGGAGCTAGCGGATTTTGGACTGAAACATCTAGAAACTGTGAGCTAAATAAACCTTTCCCCCTTTAACTTTGGATGTTGGGTATTTTGTTTCAGTAATGAGAGAAAAATAACTAATACGCCCTTCCTGCAGTAAGAGGACAGTGACAGCCATTGACCTTGCTCCAAGCTGAGCTGGAGGCCACAGCAAGGCCGTAAGGTGGGCTGCCTCAGCCACTGGGTGGGCACAGCCCCTGTTTGTGCCTTGCACAAGGAGGAAGTTGAGACTACTAACATGTGCTGGGAGACTCATCGCAGGAAGGTGTCCTGAAGATGGCATAAATGATGTGAACCACTTTTCTCAGTGAATATTTATAAGCAGCCCTTGCTCAAATCTACTTATCACATCTCCTCTCTCTTTTTTATAGGAGGTTTTCAATGTTCTGTCTGAGGCTTTTTAAGTAACACTAATTAGGATTTTTTATTTTTCTTTCCTTCCTTTATTCAGTTGTTAATGGCAACAGCTGTTGTTTTTTTGTCCCTTGTTTGGCACTCAGATAAAAAAAAAGTAACTTTTGTTTATCATTACCAATGTGAATGAAATTAAAAGCTGTCTGTAACAGAGAAGGGAGGACAAGTCCTGAATATATGGATACGTTGTTATCATTCACTGGAAAATGGTGACATTTTCCCCAAATGCACGAAACCTTGAAAGGTTTGGAGTTGCTGAGGTGAATTCAATGAATTCATTATCTTCTTGCTTTACAAGATAATGGTGCTTTATTCAACATGCTGGACTATGAGTTTTGAAAGATATTTCCACAAGGACACTCTTTCCATCTGGGGCCAGGGTGGACAGAGAACTTGAGCAAAGGGCCTGACTGCTGCTAGAGGGGAGAAACTTCTTGGGGAGTTTGTTAGTAAGCAGCCACATGTCACTCCATTGATCAGAAGAAAGGTATGATTTGAGAAGGGAGAGGAGGAAGGATAAAGGTAAAAGATGGTTAGGATGTTAAACAGAAAATACAGTAAAAGAAAGCAGGGGAAAAGGTCTAAGCAGAGTTAGAGAGGTTTTATAAAAGGAACTTGGAGAAGCCAGTAAGAAGTTGGGGAGCTGGGACAAGTGCAGGTGGGGAGTATTCACGTGAGGTGAGCCTGGCAGAAGGAGGAAGCTTTGCTGGGGACCTGGCTTCCCTGGTTGTGAAGGCTTTCCCAGATCTGGCTTCTGCATTCAGAAGGTGGCAGGTGATCATGCTTACACAGGATGCTTCCCAAGGCGCTAAGGTGAAGAGGAAGCAGACCACCGTGCAGACATACCTGTGGGCAGCTGCTGATGGACACACACTGCTTCCTGTGACACTCCGTCTTGCCGGTCACACAGGCACAGATGGTGCAGTTGGCTGAGGACCATATCTCGCCCTCCTGTGGGACAGAGCACAGGATTCTGTGGGACCTGGGCCAGAGGGTGGGACTGCTCTGTTGGGAATCAATGTCTTACCCTGAACCAGGAAAGGCATCCTTAGATACAACGTGTCTGAGCTGTCATCTACGGGAGCTGTGACCACAATATATGGGGACTGTTTAAATTTTCAAAAATTGGTGACAATAGAAGCTACTTTGTCATGAATTTCTTTCAAAATCCTCCCTGTCAATTCCAACACACTTATCCCATCAATTGTGCCAGTTTTTGAAGCAGTTCTGGAAGTCCTCTTTCCTGAGTGTCTTTAGGAGATGTGATAAAAATAACACAAAAATAAGTGAATGGTGCTGCTGAGTGCCATCCAATGGAAAGACAGGCTCATAAAACATGCTCTGTCCTCATCCACCTTATTCATCACATCTGGCACCATGCAACTTCTGGCCCTTCCCCGAAATCAAAATGACCAGGACAAGTTAATATTCTGAATGGATTTAGCACATCTAGCCAGAGACAACAGTGCAGTTAAAGACATTTAGAAAAGAGGACTTCCAGGACTGCTTCAGAAAGGAATTAGGATGATGATATGAGTGTATTCAAAGTGAGGGAAGTATTTTGAAAGGAATTCTTGGGAATGTGTCTTTTATTGCAGTAATTTTTTTTCTTTTTTGCTTAAACATTTCCTGTATTTTTTTTATCATAGTTCATAATTTATCAATTAAAGATGAGAGAGGATTTCATGGTGGATATGTGTGTTCTCCCTTCAGGATATAAAAGAATTCCTACCAGGTCATAAATCTGCACCTTCGTCCTCATGCACTGTATGACTGTAAGTATGAATTTTCATACATGATACAATAACAACATTCCAATTTCCCCCTGTTTAACAGGACTGAAATGGTTGTTATATCAGGCATCTGCAGTTAGCTGGGATGGACAGAGGCAGATGATTTGTTCTCACATATGCCAATGTTCTGGACAGGAAAAGGGGACATATGACAGTGCAGAGCCCAGACAAAAGACAACCAGCTACACACAGTTCATCCCTGCCAGGCTGGCACCCTCCTCCCCCAATGCAGAGCAGCACTTGGGTACACATTTCCTGGCTCACACAGAAAGAGCCATTTGAAGAATTTCTTTGGCCGTTGGCAACTGGTCAGTGTCCAGCAAGGATAGAACAGAGATGAGATCCATGTTTGTGATTCAAGAAGATCATGGGCCACAGAATTGGGCCTAAAGACACAGTGAAGGATTCTTTCTGGATTCAGAGAAACAAGCCTCAATCTTTGTTGGCTCCACCTCCTCCTCTTTAATTCTGAAGCTATTTTAAAGACTGCCTATCTTCCGGTGCCTTTCAGGTGAAAAAGACCTGATTCAACTGGACTTAAAGGCCACCTTTCTGCAGACTCAGTGTCTCTGTCAGTTATTTCAGGCTGCAGTCACCTGCAGGAGCGTGTTTACAAGGAGATTTGAAAGTGCTTTGCATAAAACCCCATTGTGAGAAGGCGTCTAGTTTATCTTGGTGCTCTAGAGCTAAAGGATGACTTTGTGTACAGGAAAATGAGTGGGCCTGAAAGCCAGTGTAAACACAACACACACACATGGTCTTCTGTCAGCAGAAGACATCACGACTTATCAGAGTTACTAAGAACCAAGGCCTCTCTTCTAGCTGTGTCAGTGATCAGACAGTGTGGCCTAAAGAGTTTCCACAACTGAGATGGTTCTGAGGTCTCAATTCCCAAGAGTATCATGAAGTGACATCTTTGGGTATAGAGCAATTCCCTCCATTGCTGAGGAAAACAGACTAGATGGGAGATGGGAGGATCCTACAACAAAGCCCAGGACCTGAATGTGGAGTATAGTGGCCACTGCACAGGTTCCTACTGTGACCATCGTGAAATGCTGAGAATCATATTTACATGATCAGATGCCAGTGGACCACCTGTCACTTTAGCTGGGACAGGATTCTCTCACCTCTGTGGACCACCAAGCTGTCCACACACACTACGACAGACCTCACTTGAGCACTGTCTGGAGCATCAAATTCCTCTTGGGAAAGGGAACTTTATGAAAAGCTTCTAAATGTAGCAAGCTTAGATCTATCAGGATCTTCATGGTCATCTTTGCGAGGGACTCTGAGCAGCCCCACCTGAATGAGATGCTCCTGCGGTCGGAGCCCACAACCACAGCACCCACGGGGACTGGCAACAGTGCAGTGCAGGTCTGGATATTCTACCAGGAATGAAGCCAAAGGAAAACACTTTTCAAGTGGTTGCCTCTCTGTCTCATATGTCCTTACTTGATTCTAAATATATATGAATGTGTATTATATACCACAATACACACAAACATATTAGATACACACAAATACATGCATGCACATATAGATTGTGAAATGTTCCAACCTGTATTACCCCAGAGCTGTTTAACAGGCAGCACAGGGCAACAGTGCCCTTGAGCTTGACCCATACCCGGAAAATCTTGTTGCCAAACTTGCACATGCTGACATCTTTTGAGGGCACTTTCAAGAGGCACTGCTCACAACAGGCCTCCTTGGCTCTGTCACAGCTGCCAGGGTGGGAGCACTTCTTCTTACACAGCACAGTGGAGTCCTGGGGACCCAAAGGTAAATGGGAAATTAAAGATGATTTTTCCCCAGGTAGACCAGACATCCTATCTGGCTTTTCTTCAATACCACACATGTAACTTCAAAACTAATCCTGCAGGTGCTGTATTTTAATGCTTTGCAATAAAAAATTTTCTCTCTTCAAGATGCTACCTATTGCTTAGCATCTGGAGTAGATTGTGGGGCATTTTAGTGTCTGAGGACAGCAGGCACACATTCCCCACCTTCCAATGACTTACAGCTCCACGCCCAGGAGACCAGTCCACTCTAGCCAGTGAGTGGCAAGGAAGCCCCACTCACTGCAGATCAAAATGTTTCCTTGTTCCTCCCTTTCTCCTCCTCCACATTCTTCCTTAACAGAGTATTCTTGGGTCTCTTCCTTGGCTTTATGCTACCCCGGGGGTTTCATGGAAATCCAGACATCTTTGATCAAAGAGCATTAATTCAGAACTAACACGTCACCCCAGGTGATATTTCCCATGTGTGTGCTGTGTCTGTAAAGGACACAGTCAGCAGTTCCAAAACTGGGCCAGGATTCTAGAGTTCTTCTGTGAAAGATGTGACATTGATCCAGCCATTAAACCTCTAGGGAGTGATAGCTAGATCTATTACTTAAGGTGTTTGTTGTTACTCAGCCTATCAGCTTTCTGGTTCACTGTTCATTTCAAATGTAACATAAATGACACACAGCAATTATTAAAAAGCTGTCTAGTTTGAACAATAGGCACTTGCTAACTTTGGAAGAACATGTCCATCACTAGCTCTCCTGGTTGGTCTTTGTATCTATATGCCTCTCTTTCCCTCTCTAGCCCTTTAGCTACCAAAACCAAAACAATAGCAGCCATCACCAACATAATAAGTTACTTTAAAATTGGGTCCCCAGATGTTCCAGTTAACTCACTAACAAAGTTTCCAACACCCTCCATGGTAAATGCTTCTCTTAATGATCTCACATATAATTCCCAGCATAAGGACATCTATGCAAATGTGATGTGTGTCTCTGAATCTCTGGGGCTGTGAAATTCTTTCTGTACCAAGAATTACACTGCCAGTTGCCTTTGGAATAAAACAAACCATTGCTCCAGGAAGACATGGGACAATAAGCAACATATAAACACTCACTTCCCAAACTGCCAGGCTCAGCTTGAACCATAAATTCACACCTGTCTTCTCCTCTGAATGTGATTAAAGCCATTGTAACTTCCCGGTGTGTTTGGAGCCAAGAAACATGGCCACGTGTCTATGCCTGGCTCAGGGAATCCTTGAGACAATTTTCAGTGTTTGGCTTTGTTATGCTTTGTGTCTAATGGTCCCCTCAAGTCTCATGCAGTCATAGGGCTTTTTCAGAGATGGTTGAATCTAGAGTGTATGATGCTGGCATTAAGGGTGCATAATTAGTAAATCAGCCTACTGCTTGGTTTGGCATAGTTCTGGCTAGGATTAAAGGTGTGAGTGCTACACCAGCCCTACAGTGTAGGAGGACAGAAAGAGTCTTGTCCCTCTTCCTTGTTGCTTTTGCTATCTTGTGAGTACCTCTTCTGTGATGGCCAAACTACCCTGCTTTGGACCCAGATGATTCTGGACTGAAACCTCTATAAACTGTGAGCCAAGTAGACTTTTCTTCTGTAGCTACAGATGTTGGGTATTTTGTCTCAGTAATGAGAAAAGTAAGATAGGCTCTCCCCAGGAAGACACAACTTGTGGGTCTCCAGAGGATAATCTGAATATCAGGTAGATATTCAGATCTGCACGTGGATTTCTGGGTGACCTCAAGTGTGATGTCAGTTGTGAAGGGATACCGCTGATGCCTCTTCCTGATAAATGAACAGCATTGCTGCTGGCTAATAACCCTGCTATCCTAACCCTCTTGGTGACATGTGTGCCACAGTCCCTCTGCACCACCTCACCTTACAGGTACACGTTGTGCAGTTGTCATACAGAAATGAAGACCCATCGTCATACACATCACTGTGAAAGAGGCAGCTCCCAAAAGGCAGGTCAAACACTTTCCTCTGACCTGGAGGGAAGCAACAGCACAGAATAAGAGATATGGAAGCCAGGGATGTCCCATTTTATCATCAACAATTACAGCACAGGATGTTAAGCCACCTCCCAAGAGTAGGTGAGTCTGATGCACAAAGAGAGAGTCTTGGACCAGATGTGCCAGGAGATCCCCAGGGATCATTAATTTAGAGAGTGATTGTTCAAAAGAGTTTGAGTCCACACGAACCTGTAAGTTCAACAAATCATAGTGTCTCAGACATAAGGGTCTGCCTGGGGCTCACAGTCCACTAAGCAGACAAACTCACAGAGGCTATTTCAACACAATGACATGCTAAGTTCTGGGAAAAAACCAACATGGAAGTGCGAGGACAGGGAAGGCCCAGAAGACTTCTAGAGGCTGGGATACCTGAGTTGCACTTTAAACATTAGTCTAATCATCCCCAAAAGTGAGTAGGAGTGGGAGGACAGGTGGAGATAGAAGGAATCAAGAAACCTCAAGGACTAGAATGAATAAAAGGAATTAATGAAACACCATCTGTGATGGTCTAGATATTTGTGTCACCAAAATTCTCCTATGTTGAAACCTGATCATCAACGTGACAGCACTAGGAGATGGGGCCTTGGAGAAATGGTTATGTCAGGAGGTGTTGGTGCTTGTCTTACTTGTTTTTCTTGTTACTGAGACAAAATAACTGACATCTGAAGTTAAAGAGGGAAAGGTTTATTTGGCTCACAGTTTGTAGAAGCTTCTGTCCACAATAGGCTGGCTGTAAGGCAGGTTGGCAAAGCAGAGAGGCCTCAAAGAGGAGAAACATTCATGGCAGGCAGAAGGTAACAAAGCAAGGGAGTACAGACCTTAGCAGCATTTTTCCTTCCTCTTTATTCTCTATCTAGACTACTGGGATTAGGGTGGTGTCAAACCAATCATTGCGCGGATTTAGTAATCATCTACCCTTAATCCCAGCATCACACACTACATTCAGCCACCTCAGAGAAATCCCCACCTATGACTATATGAGGCTTTAGGAGACATCTAGACACAAACCCTAACAGTGCTTTCATAAAAGAAGCCAGAGACAGAACCCTGGTCCCTTTGATCATGTGAAGTCACAGCAAGAAGATGCCATCTATGAGCTAGAAAGTAGACCTTCACCAAATAGAATCTACAACCACTTTGATCTTGGACTTCCCACCTACAGAACTGTGAGAAACATATTTATGCAGTTTAAAAGCTACTCAGTTATGTTATTTCATTAAAGCTCACTGAATAGATTCACACAGAAATTGCATAAAGGCTAGCACTCTGAGAGGCTGAAGGAGGATTGCAGGTTTGAGACCAGTCTAACCCACTTAGTGACTTAGTGCGACTTTCCATCAAAATAAAAAATAAAAAGTAAAAAAAGGACGGAGAGGTAGCTGAGTGCAAAGGTTCTGGGTTCAGCTCCTAGCCCTGAAAACGAAACATAACAAAACAAACCATAAAGGCATAAAGGGCAAAGCTAACTCAATTGGCACAGAGGCCAAATGCAACTCCACATGCCAAATGTCCAACCTTTTACAGGCAGTGCATCCTTGTAGAAATACCTCAGTTTCTCATTACAAGAATTAGACTGGCAACTAGAAAGACCAAGAAAGCAAAACTCAAACATGGAGCAAAATCCAATCCATTTCCTTCTTTCAAGTCTGAGTTTCTATTCCCTGAAGCACATTAAGTTACCTCTAGAGCATTAATTTAATTAAAGACTAAGAAACCAGTGATTCATGTTCAGTGATCATATTTAATCCATATTTAATTCACTTCTTTTCTTCCTGAAAAAATATTAATGGCAATCTTGATTTATCAGCAAACCCAATGAAATGCTGGAAATACTTATAAATACATACTAAGTGCTCTTCCTGGAATCACAGTTATTGGAAATACCATTAGTAACAGTCAAGAAAAAAATATTATCTTTTTATCAGAGTCCGCTTGCAGTTCAAAACACAGCAGAGATGCAGAACAGAATCATGAGCTTGGCTCTCATCATGGAGTGTAAACTGTCCTCAAAAGGGGACATTGAGTTTTAATGTGGGTTCCACATGTGAATTACCTTGTGACCTGGGTAAGGTTTCTCTGCACCTTGCTAACTTTACTCATAAAATAGCATCAACAGAGTCAGTGTGTCTCATCAGCACTCCTATTGGCAGCATTAATATTAACTTTCATAACGAGAAACTCTTTGGTAGTAAAAACATTTAGGATACAGATTATTAATATCCCAACCAACACAGGCAATTGGTATTCTCAAAATACATAGTGAATTTATGTTTTAAAAATTTATTACAGTAAAAGACACATTGACATTAATCCCCCTCAAAATTGCCTCCCTTGTTTTGAACACACAGCCTACTGCCCTGGCCACTTTCTGAAGCAATTCTGGAACTCCTCTTTTGTGAATGTCTTTACAAAGTGTGATCAAAATTACAACGAATGCTGCTACCAAATGCCATCCAACAGAAAAACAGACTGCTAAAAACATGACAGGGTGTCATCATCCACCTACTCACAAGAACTGGCATCCTGAAATTTCTAGCTTTTCCCTCAAGTCAAAATGACCATGAAATAAAAATATTTTGAATTAATTCAAGAAACCATGATAGCTCAGCTAAAGACACATATGAAAGTTGACACCCATTACTGCTTCAGAAAGTGGCAAACATGATTGGATAAGTGTGTTTGAAGCACTTGGTTAAGTGTGTTTAAAGGAAAGCATTTTGAGGGGGATTGATGGTAATGTGTTCTTTACTGTAATAGATTTTTTGAGTTTAAAAATTTACCACACTTTTCAAGCACACCAAATATTATATGCACACATCAGTCCTGAGTCTCTTGACCTTCCTGAAAACTTACAGGAACTCCAGTTACAGGAAGTTACAGGATAAACTTCAAAATATAAAATTACCTTTTCCCTTAATATTCCTCTAGGGAACTCTTCTAAGATTACTCTAAAATATCACAAAGTTGAGTGAAGCCCAAATCAGATGGATTTATTTGGCTCATCCCATTATAATCACTATTGCAAATCTTAAAATAGTTACTGCAAATGTCTTAACACCACCTTGGTTTCAAGACATTATATGCTTGCAATAACCCTAAGCAGTTTTTCTTTTTATTTAGCATAAAAATGGGAGTGAAGTAATGTTTCTTTACAAATTTAAACATTGTTTTCTTTTATAAATCTATCTGAGATATACTTCTTTTTTGTAAGAAGTAAACAGTTCTGAGTTAAGTAATTTCCTTAAAGTTGTGATAACCTGGTTTGTCTTTTTCCTATCTTTTATCTTTTATACCTGAAGGTATTTTACTATTTTCTTTTTCGGTATCGGGAACTGAACTCAGGGCTTTGTGCTTGCTAGGCAGGCGCTGCACCGCTGAGCTACATCCCCGGACCCTAAAGGTATTTTATAAGTCACCTCAATTCTTTTTTAGCAAAATACAGAAGACAAATTGATACAAAGTTCTACATAAAACTTTCATCTCTACCAATCAAAATACATCTCTTTCATGGCTGAGGTTCGCATTTTTTCTCTAGAAGCCTTTTACTTGTAGGCAGAATGACTCTTTCCTCTCTTCCCACAGCCAGTTCTT
>PVJX010013714.1:0-46753 GCA_004027295.1 Dolichotis patagonum | reverse complement strand
CCAAAGTCTTACAGTTAGTTGGAGGGAGCTTTACTACTGGCCCTATTCACCCACTGTACACCTCTACTTTAGGGGCATACTCACCACACTGACTGGAGCCAGCTGAGATCTTGTTTCGGTGAGGCAGTCACTTAATCTCCCCTCAGGATTGCACAGATAATCCGCTGTAGCCCCAGGTTCCTCTGGGCGCAGAGTTCCAAATTTGCCCCATAGGCTAGGATTTCACAGGAGTGGGTGCAGTCAGGGCCCAAGGGTGGGTTCTGGGCCCTGCTCGCTGCTTGGAGTTCATTGGACTTAGTCCCATTAGGCCCTCTGGTACCTCTCATATGCCTTGGGGCCGTATCAGACACAGGGTGTGGTCTTACTGCCTGGGCTTGGAGTTCCAAATTTGCCCCATGAGCACTGAGATTCTGCAGGAGCCGATAGTCAGGGCCCAGGGTAGGTTCCGGCTGCTTGGAGTTTACTGAGCATAGTCTGATTAGGCCCACTGGTCCCTCTCATGCGCCTTGGGATGGTATCAGACACAGGGTGTGGGGTGCGGTCTTACTGCCTGGGCGCGGAATTTCAAGTTTGCTTTGTGCATGCTCTACTTACATAATTTCTGTGGTTTCTCTTGCTGTTGATTTCTAATTTTGTTCCATTGTGATCTGATAGAATGCATGAGATTATTTGAATTCTTTCATACTTATTTAAACATCCTTTATGACCTAAAATGTGCTTTATTTTGGAAAGAGTTCCATGGGCTGCTAAGAACAATGTATATTCTGGTTTTGTTAGATGAAATACTGCAGATATTTGTTAGAACCATTTGGTTAATGGCATGGTTCAACTCTGATATCTCTTTGTTGAGTTTTTGCTTGTTTGACCTATTTGTGAGAGTGGGATGTTAAAGTACCCTACTATTATTGTATTGATGTCTGTCTGTCCTTTTTTGCCAAGAAGTTATTGTTTTATGAAATTGAATGTGTCAACACTCAACAATAATTGTAGAATTGTTCCCTTGGCCAATAATTGCAACCTTGTCTGTCTCCTCTGATCATTTTTGAACTTAAGTCCACTTTGGATGAAATTAGTATGACTGTTTCTGCTTTTTGGGGGGCCTCTGGATCTATGTTGTATCATTTTCCATCCTTTCATTTCCAGTCTATGTGTTTCATCTTATCTGTACAGAGATAATTTTGCATTTTCCTTTCCAATCTGGAAGGTTTTTGTTCTTTTTCTTGCCAAATAGCTGTAGCTAGTACCCTAGTATTATGTTGAATAAAAATGGTGAAAGTAACCTCCTTGATTTGTTTCTGATTTTGGTGAAAAACCACTGAACATGGTATGAACTGTGGCTTGATGTAAATGGCCTTTGTTATGTTGAAGTAAATTTTATATATATGTATATATATATATATATATATATATATTCCAAATTTTTAGCATAAAAGAACGTTCCATTTTTCCAATGCTTTCTCAGGATCTGCTGAGACGCTCATGCAAATTTTATGCCTCATTCTGTTCATATAGTGCATCATGTTAATTGACTTACATGTCTTAAAGCGTCCTGACATCACAGGGAAAAATCCATTTGATCATGATGTATAACATTTTATGTGCTATTGATTTGTTTTCTAGTATGTGTTGAAGATTTTTGCATCAATATTCATCAGGGATATTGGTGTGTGGTTTTCTTTTCTTGTAGTGTCTTCAACTTTGCTTTAAGTATAATGTTTGCCTCTTAAAATGAGTTTGGAAATATTCCCTAAATATCAATTTTTTTAGTTTGAGAAGGATTGGTATCAACTCTTTAAATGTCTGGCAAAATTGTCAAAGACAGATAAGCAGCAAGAGAAAAGCAATTCATCATGTGCAAAGGAGCCCTCTCCCTGATACAAGATTATCAGTGTTTCTCTGCAGAAACTTTTATAGGTCAGAAAGAAATAGGATGATACATTCAAAGCCCCTAAAGAAAAAACTTTGTTAAGAATACCATTTCCAGAAAAACTGCCCTTCAAAATGAAGAAGAGATACAGATTTTCCCAGATGGACAAGAGCTGAGGATATTCATTGGCACCAGACCTGCCTGACAAGAAATACCAAAGGAATTCCTAGTTGAGTGAAACTAAGTAAGACACTTGTGCATATGAAAGTATAAGACTTAATAGTAAATTCACAAACAAATATAGAATATTGTGATGGTGACACATATATCACTTTCAATTTTAATGTAAAAGCTAAAAGGCAAAGTCACTAATAATAAAAATTGTAAAAATTTGTTAATTAAAGCACTATATAAAAATTTGTAAGTTCTAGAGCTGGTGATTTAGCTCAGTGACATAAGCACCCGCCTACCAAGTGCAAGGTCATGAGTTCGATCCCCGGTTCCAAAAAAAAAAGTAAGTTCTGACATAAATAACTTCAAATATAAGAGAAAGTAGAAGTGTAGCATTTTGTATGTAATTGGGGTTATCGGTTTAAAATGCACTAGAAGATCTTTTGTTATAAGCCTCCTGGTAACCACAAAGAAAATACCTACTCAGAAAAGCAAACAGGAAAGAATCAAAGCATACCCATACCAAAAAATAAATAAATAATCAAACATAAAGAAAGACAATGGAAAAGAAGACAAAAGAAGAACTATAAGAAAAAAAACACTTAACAAAATGATAATAGTTCTTCCCTATAAATAATTACTTGAAGTAAATGAATTGCACTCCTCAATCAAGACATATAGTGGTGCAAAAAATAAGGCAGCTCACCAAATGCTGCCTACAGGAAACCAATATTGTATGCAGACTGAAAGTAAAGTGATTGGGAAAAAGTTTCATGCAAATGGTAAACAAAAGAGAGTAGAAATTATTCCACTTATATTAGATAGAACACACTTTAATTCATAAACTGGCACTAGCGACAAGGAAGGAAACTATAAAATGCTAGAAGTATCAATTCATCAGGAAGATATAACAATTATAAGTGTGTGCATACTCAATGTAAAACACCTAATGAAACAAATATATATCCACAGAAGTAAATTGACATATATAAAGCAACACAATAATAGAAGAGACTTCAATACCCCAATTTCAGGAACTGATAGTGCATCTACTCAGAAATTCAACTAGGAACAACAGTCTGGAGAAACACTATAGACAAAATGGACCTACAGATATATACAGAACATTCCACCCAAAGGAATGGAATATACATTCTTCTTGAATGCATATGTTACATTTTCCAGGATAAGTCTCATTTTAGGTGACCAAATAAGCCTTAACTAATTTAAGAAGATTGGAAATATGAAATAATCAATAACAAGGAGATTAGAAAAATCACAAGTATATGGAAATCAACAAGCTACTAAGCAAACAATGGATGAAAGAACTGAAAAGAGAAGTTTTGAATTCTATGGAGACAAATACAAATAAAAATTAAAATACAGCATACCAAAACCTGTGGAATATAGAAAAAAAAGAACAGTACCAAGAAGGAAGCTTATGTTGACAAATACATTTAAAAGGATGAAGAATCAAACAACCCAATTCTGAAACTTAAGAAACTAGAGAAAGAATAAAACTAAAAAACTAACCTTAAATTATTAGGAAAAAGAAACAATAAATATCATAACAGAAATAAGTGAAATAGAGAAGAGAAAAACAATAAAAAAATCGATGAAGCTAAAAAAGTTGAGGAGGGGATTGGCAAAAGTACACATAATGGCAACTTTTAGCTATGGTCAGCTATGAAATAAAGAAGAGGACTATCTCAACTAAACAAAATCATAATAAAAGAAGAGACATGACTGATACCACAGACAGAAACAAGGTCATAAATACTGCTATGAACAATTCTATACCAACAAATTGGGTAACATAAAGAAATGGAAAAATGCCTAGAAATGGACAACCTACCACAACTCAATCATAGAGAAATAGAAAATTTAAACATGACAATGCTGTGTAAAGAAATTCCCTCATTTTTGTTTGTCTAAGAAAGTACTATTCAGCCTTTACTGTTGAAGGATAATTTCACAGGGCATAGAACACTATGTTGATGGAATATTTTTCCCTCAAAACTAAGTATTTCATTTTTTTCTTGTTCTCTCTCTCTCCCTCTCTCTCTCTCTCTCTCTCTCTCTCTCTCTGTCTCATATACATATTTAAACTACACAATGTGATTTTTATAAACTTGGTGAAATAGTTACTATAATCAAGCAAATTAACAAAGTCAACAGCTCTCATAATTATCCTTTTGGTGAGCACCAAGAACACTCAAAATATAATCTTTTTTAAAATATCCGGTATACAATATAGTATTTTCATGCAACGCTCACATTGTAGATCAGAGTTCTAGCTTTAATCATCATCTACAACTTTGTACTCTTTAATTGTATCTCCCACCATTTTATTCTATTATTCAACTCACTTGGCTTCTGAGGATAAGTTGGAATGAAGTGTAATTCTTACTTTTCCTCACCTACAGGGTAAAGTTCTTTCTGCAGGAGTCTTGCTTTATCTTTGATTTTTTTGTAGTTTGAAATAGTGTGCCTACATATAGTTTTTCTGGATTTATTTGACTTAGTTCTCTCTAAGCTTCCCAGATCTATAATTTGGAGTGTGACATTATTTTGGGGCAATTCTCAGTCATTATTGCATCAGTGTTTTCTTTTCCTCTCTAGTATTCTCATTACACACATGGTATACTTTTTATAATTGCCTTACAGTTCTTGAATATTGTGTCCTCTCCATCTTTTTTGTCTTTTACTTTTTGGGTTTTCTAATAATGTGTCCTCAATCTCAGAGATTCTTTTTTTGGTCACAATCCATCTTCTAATAAGCCCATCAAAAATTCATTGATTCTGTTACAGTGTACTTTTTTTTAAAATCTCTAGCATGACTTTTTGGTTCTTGCATAGAATTTGCAGCTCTTTGCTTACACTGCTTTTCTGTTGAATGCTACCTACTTTATCCTTTAAAGTCCTTAGCATGTTAATGATAGTTATTTCAAATTTCTAATACTTCCAACATTCCTACTATATGCATTTCTGATTTATAATTCTTGCCTTCTCTAAGTTTTTTTTTCTTTTAGTGTATCTTGTAATTTGTTTTCTCCATAGGTATACCTAGCCTACTTAGTAAAACAGATCTTCAGCAATGTGATGATGAGTTGTTGAGGAAGAATAAGTGGATTGTACTGCTATGATTAAGCCTCACTCATTAGTGAACCTTACCTCCAGACTGAAAGCCACGGATATGTTTCATAGCTCCCTCTCCCTCTGGGGGTTGGGATAGCTACAGGAGTCTGGAGTTGAATAAAGCCACATAGAAGGATACAAGGAACTAGAGTTCTCCATGTCAGTTTGGCTCTGCTAAAATCCTGGCAGGTGTGACTTTGGCGAAAGTATTTTTCCTGAAAATTTTTCTTTAGGAAGAACACTGTGACTGTGTTCTAAATGATTCCTTTCCTGTCCTCCTGTCAGAAGCAATATCCAATATCTAATCTGAGAATGTGGTAGAGCTCTGGGGTCTGGAACTCACAAAGTAACAGAGCCCTCGATTCTCAGAGGGCCCTTGGAGATTTTATTCTCTCAGATTTGTCCATGTTGAGTCCCCAGAAACTCATCAATTATGCTGCCATTAGATCCCACAGAGACTTCTATTAATGAGTAAATCATGGTTTTGTATTCACTCGAGTGTTGGTCTTTCCTGTTTTGTGGTCAGTAGCTTATCCTGTAATATTTCTTCTCCACATATCAAAGAAGAATTGTTGATACTTCAGTTTGTTCAGCTTTTCACTTGTTAGGGCAGGGTGGTGCCTTCCGACTTCTTGAATGCTGCACTGAAAGCCAGAAGTCACAAAAGAATCCTGGATAAGAAACTTCACATCTCCAACTCCTTCAGAGCTCTTAAGGTGATACTGAAAAGAAAGGCTCTTTGTGAGTAGTTTTCAGGGATGTGTGAAGGTGTGATAGGACCAGTGTGTGATGTGAACTTGCAAGAGCTTACCCTGGTGTGATGACCTAAAAGTCAGGCGCCTATTGTCCAGAGAGAAACCTCAATGTAAATCTTGCAATGAAAGGACCTGTATTAGGCAAGAACTTCTTTAATTTCCTC
This sequence comes from Dolichotis patagonum, assembly GCA_004027295.1. Taxonomy (NCBI): domain Eukaryota; kingdom Metazoa; phylum Chordata; class Mammalia; order Rodentia; family Caviidae; genus Dolichotis; species Dolichotis patagonum. The sequence continues at coordinate 40,658 of PVJX010013714.1, read as the reverse complement.
TCTGAAGGCAGTCTCACTGTACAATCAGCTTCACTTTCTGTCACTCAGACAGCAGCAATGGAATAGTGCTCAGGAAAATTATATTCCCAGCAATTTCAAAGTGTGCTTAGCTCATGAAGCATGCACACAATTGCTACTTCATAAAAGATGGATAAAAGGGAGGCAAAATAGGCAGCTACTTGCTCTGAACAATGTAGGGGATTTTCTTTTAGAGGTCATTTTGGATAAGGGAAAACATGATTAATTAGTTTGATTAGAGGATTCATTAATGGCAGGAAATGTTTAGAAACTGAGAATAAGCATCTTTGGGAGTGTCAAGAAAGAAAGTCACCTCAGCTGAATGTCCAGGGGATCTGTGGCTTCAGAGTATCTGGCTGCTGGGCTGTGTTCAGCTACCTGTGACCTTTTGGAAGTCCTTGGGCAAACACTAGCCCTTCTTTCTGCTTTACCTTCCCCAAAAGGGGAAAATAGGTCATAAAACTTGCCTCCTTAATTCTTAGATATTGGTTCTGGGACTAAAATTTACTGTAAAAACTAGTCCTGTGGGTTTGACCCACAGATAGCTTACTGCCTAGTAGGACACCCAGGATAAGATTAATTATGGTTGGTGAATGTCCATCCATAGGTCTTACTTCTGAATAATACAAAGAGGAGCACATCAGATGAACAGAGCAGCTTCTATCTTAAATGATCATTTCAAACTGCCATGACAAAGAAAGTCACAAGTGTATGGATTGATTTGAATCTGTGTGCAAGTATGTACATGCATTTATGAGCATGTGTTTTATAAGTGTTTATGCATAAATGTGGATGTAAATGGCTAGATATATGATAGTTGATATTTGTGTGCACATGTAGGTATGTGAGCATTTTGTGAGCACATAACTGTACATGTACCAGTTTGCCTGAATGTGTGTGCATGTATGTATACTCATACGTATGTGCTTGTTAAGTACCCAAATGTGTGCACATGAGGGTGTGTGTGCATTTGTGGATGTGCTTGTGCTCAAAGTATGTGCCGGGATGTGCATAGATGCACCACTTCCAAGGTGTCCTGCCTTTCTCCCCCTCAGAAGTGTGCTTTGCCCTCTGCTGGTCTACTTTGTCAGACACTCTCTCTTTACCTGATCACCTTTGTATACAGTTAACCCCAAGAAGTGGGTTAATAATTCAGCCTGAAGCTGTATTTGTAAAATCTTTTAAAACAAGTTGTTTTAAGCAGAAGACGATAGTATTACACAGCAGTATTACACTTAACCTATTTGTGTGCTCTAACAGAAGAGTAGATTCTGCAGAGGAGAAGGCACACTGTGCCCCAGAACTGAAGAGCCTGTGAGCTGTGAGAAAATAGCAGAGTTTATATTTAGAGAAGGGACAAATTATATCCATTGTACAAACAGCTACATTATTAACCCATAAAAGCATTCATTCCTAAAAATGCCAAAGTATTTTATGAAGACCTAGATATTTTTGATCTGAGTCCATTCCAGTTTTAAGTACCAAAAATAAATACATTCAGCAGGATGAAGTAAGGTCACATAATTGGAAGCATCCTCTATTTTCTTTGCATTTGAACAAGTGTGTGAAAACATTGGCCCAGTCCTCACCACCTGCCTGCATTTCTAAATGCTTCTATTGAAGGAGAATTTGGCATTCTGGGCCTGAAAGGGGCCAGGTCAGATAAGGTTGTTTCAAGAATATGAGAAAAGTGGACTCAGAAAAAGGAAGAAAAATTCCTCTAGTTCCAATTTCCAGTGTGACTGCTAGACATACTAGATGCTCAAAATTCAGTTTTATAAGTAAAACTAACATATCAATGAATCAATCAACTGATAAAAGTATGCTATGGAAGAAAAGTAAGACACACCTTCTTGATTTCCAGTACAGTTTTCGTTAAGATGAATCCTAGCAAATGATGATTTTAGAAATTACAGCTTTCCCAAAAGAAACTGCAATAGCAAAATAATGACTTTCAGACTCTATGATCTTTCTTACTTCAAAAGACCCAGTGCTATGGGTATGTCTTGCGTGAGTATAGTGATTCCTGTTGCTGTAGTAACTGTCCAGATCATTTTGATGGTACCTGAAATATCTCAAACCATGTTGATTCAACTAATTTTTATTGAACACAAAGATCAGCAGTCAGGATATTTGTCAGGAAGACCAGACCTACTCCTTACTGTGGCGTCCCTTGAGTTCTTACTCAGAATCTGTTAACTCTTGGTTAACATAAAATGCTTTTCAACACAGAGAGATGCTCTCCAAGGTCCCAGTGCTCAACACTTCAAGCTAGAAAGTAGATTTCTAGAGACAGACATAGTAATATTGACAAGAAATTATATTATCTATTGAAAAGGAGAAGGAGCAAGTCTATGCACTATTGAGGATATATTAAGTATAAAAGATGAGGACAAAAATGTATGTACCAACTATCTATGAAAGAAGGATTTATACGTATATAAAACATATTTGCTTATATTAACAGTAGATCAGTGCTGGACTTATTTAAACATACCTTGCTTTATAGATTTAACTTTTAAGCTCTGTAAATATTTTACATAAGTGTATGATGAAATTAAATTTTGGAGAAGTAATCCCTAAAAATCAAAACCAAAATGAAATAAGTGAACCTAACTCCATATTCTGGAAGCAGAATAATCACAAATCCAGAATTATTCCACAGAAATTTAAAATACCGTAATGTGACTTTACATCTATTCCTAGTGGAATATACCCTAAGGATAAAACCCTGCAAATGTTCTTAAATTCACATTTAAAGTTTAAATTATAGTGTTCATAATGGTGTTTATATCATTATTCTTAGACTGTTACATGTATGTTGTGCAATAAAGCTTATGAGTAATTATGTGGTGACAGTGAAAAATTATACTTTCAGTAAGGAAGAAAAGTCTTACAGACATAAAATCAATGAGGTTAAGTAAAATTCCATAACTCTAAATCTGAATTGGCAGCAGCAATATTAATTTACCATATATTTCACCTTAAATATGTGCAAATATATGCACACTTTCTCTGTCTCTGAATGATGAAAAATGGCCTAAAACAAGGGCTAAATTAGTGACAGTGAGTGTATTTCTGCTAATGAAACCAACAAACCTTAGAGAAATGTTTGATGGCAAGTCTGGGGCAAGGATTGTACAGAATTGTTTTGGGACATCTTGTCATAGTTAAAAAGCAAATAAACTACCAAAGACCTTGAGGGACATACCAAAAGGTCCCAGGAGCAAACTTGAACATGTTCTCAGTGTGATTGTTAACTGATCGTATAAACTTGAGCAGGAAACACTCAACTAAATTGGATCAGCATTGTTCTGGGATTTATTAAAAACAGAAGGCCCATCCTGGGTATGAGTGGCACCAACCAATAGGCTTGTCACCTGAATAGAATAAACAGGAAGAATTGAATAAACAAAGAAGGAAAAGATTGCTTCTGTTTCTTCCGAGGAGTTCTAGTCTTCACCTTGACCTTGGACACCATCTCCTGCCTTCCAATGCAGAATCTTCTGCCTCCTGGCACAGACTTGCACAGGACTCCACAGAGCGCTCCAGGCCTTTGACTTTCTACTGGATACTTCATAAATCCAGAGTGTGGACAGCCCCTCTGTATTCTTCCACACCCGACTCTGTGGGCTGCTATTATAACCCTACCTTATAAATCTTTATATTTATATGTCTTTCATTCAACCTGTTTCTCTAGTGATCAGTGACTGATATACTAACCAAGAGGAAGGAATTTGAATTTCTATAATAATAATGACTAATAGATTAAAAGGCATCAGATATGCTTAAAACCGTGAGTTTATAAAAATTAAAGAAGAAACTTGTCATCATTGGAAGGCACAAACTAACCAAGAAGTTGTCTTAAAAATTGGCATAAAGAGGGGAAATAATTAAGCATTTATCTTCCTTTTCCTAAATGAACTATCCCTCGAGGTAACTGCAGTTGACAAAGAGAATTATCTATTTATAGATATATTCTAGCTAATAAACAAAGGCAACATGATACAATTGGTGTATCAACATCATGCCAACCCTAATAAATTAATGAATGTAGACAGTCATCATCAGTATCTGTCAACATCACAGAGACAACCGAACACCCCATGCTTCCTAATGCAAGCACACAGAGCCACTTATGAAATGGCCTTACCAAAAACACAACAGCAGCAACAACAATCCCAGCTTGAAAGTAACCATCGTTTTAAACCTAACTACCAATTTACCAGAAGTATAGGCAACAGAAGAACTTGTTAGACTACACCATATGAATTCAATTAGCATGATAAACTCCCCAGCAACAACGACCCAGAGGAGACTCTCCAACAAAGGAATGGCAAAGTAAAAAGAAACATGGCATAGGGAGCCTGTGGGTTACAGTGACTTAAGAATAATTCAATTCACCTCAACATATGAACCTTACTTATATCCTAATTCAAAAAAGCTATTAAAAATGTACAAAGCAAAACAAAATGTGCAAAGCATTCAGAGAAAGTTGAGTGAAGACTGATTATTTGATAAACTTGTAAAGCTCTTGCTAATATTTGGTATGGTAATGGTATTATGGCTATGATTACTTTAAACAGTCCTTTACTTATAGTGGCATAGCCTGAAATCATATGCAGCTGGAAATTACATACTCTGGAATTCACTCTAAAATCACAGGAGAAAAATGACTAGCTGTGAATTGATGAGTATTGAAGCTTAATTATGAATAACTGGGAGTTGACTATACTATGTACTCTAGTTTGGAATGTTTGAAATTTCCCATAATGAAAAAGGGAAGAGAGAGAGCATTTTGATAAAAAGATGAACCACAAAGCCTACAAAAGTTCCACACACCTGAAAATGTTCAACTGTAAAAGTCTTTAGTCTCTAAAATCACTGTAAATCAATCGTTTGTTTATTATAAAAATGCCATTTTCATAGCAGTCCCTAGCTCTTGGCCAACTTCATTGTATGCATTCAATATGGTGCTCCCAATATCTCTGTGAGCTTGTCATTGTCACCCTTATGTCACATTTGAAAATGTTGAATCCTGGATATATGAAAAGACCTATCTAAGCCACACAGCTAGCTGGATCTGGACCCACAGACTGAAGCTCCTACCCGACCCCTCACAGAGAAGTTTGGTTTCTATCTACTTATCTATGTTGGTATCTGAGTTACTTTTCTTGTTCCTGAGACAAAATATCTGACACCCAAAGTTAAAGGAGGAAAGGTTCATTTTGGCTCACAGTTTGTAGAGGTTTCAGCCCATAGATGGCTGGCTCCAAGGTAGGGTGGCACAACAGAGGGGCAGTGCAGAAAGGAAACAGTTCATGATGGGCAGAAGGTAGCAAAGCAGAGAAGCAGCCATAACCAACCCTGACTTTATATTTCATCCAAGCTATCTACATTTTCAGGAACGCCGCCCACCCCTAGGCTAGGGCACCATGAATCTCAGCATCTCACACTCAATCCTATAATCACGTACGCTGGATCCAGCCATCAAGATCCATTTTCGCCAGTCAAGGGGAAAAAGCCCACCTATGACCACAGAAGGCTCTGAGGGGACATCTAGGTACAAGCCAGAACAGCAGGCTTCTCTTTGAGAAGGACATCAGTGGCTTTTAAGAAACACACAAAGATGTGTCCTGTGCATGTACCAAAAGCCTACAATGAATGTAAGAATTATATGTCATAAATATGATTTATAAATAATAGTAATAATAATAGCATTAATAGCAATAGCAGTGATAATGAAACTGGGAAAAGGAGATCTACAGATAGAGTAGAAAGTGGGTGAGGAACAAAAAGAATTTAAAAATCGAGATGTGTTATACATATGTCATTTCTCATTAAAATAAATATAAACTTCATGTATTACACACCTATACTGATAAAATTTTTTAAAAACACACACACCATGTCTCTCCCTTGGAAAAAAATGACATTTTTGTCTCCAAAATCACACATAAAGCACAAAGCAAGCAAACCTCCCATTCCTTGATTTTTGTATTCCAGGATATGTACTCACTCATTCCTCATACCATGGCTGTCTAATGTATTCTAATCATATTGTGTATGTTGAGTGAGTTTCCAACAGTGTTTTGAGCTTCTTTTGCTCCACAGATGGAAATATTTGGTTTTAGGTGGTAGCGTTCAGTTCCTGAAGTATCTGTTGCAGCTCAGTGCATAGTGTGGTCCCATGATGCCTTGTGTCTGCACAGCAGGTGAACATTCCCTTATGTGAACTAAGTTAAAGTAGCTCCTGTGGACTTTACTCATAAGAATGGAAGACTCTGAAGCTAGATGAAAACTAAGTACTACTTACTGAAGTTTCAATGTGTATCTCAAAAAGTATGCGTTGGAAGCTTAACTTTGAGTGTAACAGTTTTGGGATGTAGGATCTTTAAGAGGTGAATAGGCAGGAGAGCTTTGCTCTCCTGAATGGATTAATACTGTTATCAAGGGACTGATTTCCTCATAAAAGGATGAGTTTAACCCCCTTTTATTTTCTCCTTACTCTCTCTTTGTCCTACCACCACATGATGCCTATTGTTGTGTTATGTTGCAGCAGAAAAGCTCTAGTATCAGCACCTTGACACTGGGTTTGCCAGTTTCCAGAACCATGACAAATAAATTTTATTCATTATAAGTCACACAAGTATTGATTTAGTAGAAAAAAATGAGCCAAAACATTGGGACTCAAGAGTACCAAAGGGCAATCCGATTGACTCACCATCTTGATGCAAAGTATAAAACAAACCAATAGCTGAGAAGGTTGGCTGCACTGTGTCACCCTACATGCCCAGTGGTGTGACGCAGAGCCCCCACAGGGCAGGGTAGAACATTTGGGACTTCTGGGCACTCCGTGTCAGTCTCTCTATCCTGCAGACCAGTCTCCATAGATGATAACATTCACCAAACCTAACAAACCATCCATAAGGGTGTGCTGGGATGGCTGATGTCACTACAGTGCTGTGATAGGAGCCAGATCCTTGAATATGCACCACAGGAATAGCAGTCTGCAATTGGCAATTGCTGGCTACATCGTGGGCATGGTTTTCCCACATCTCATTCCCACATCTCATCCTCACAGAGACCAAAGAGCAAAGGCAGCACAGTGAGCCCATTTACAGCAGAGAAAACAGATGCTCAGAAGCACACTGAGGAGAAGTAAATTGTCCAGGCACCCAGCTGCCGGATTAGACTCCGGGCTTAGACTGATGCCAAGTCATAGCCTCAACTGTTTATTACACTCCCTTTCTATCTTTGAACCCTAGCACAAGGCCAACACGTGCTAAATACCCAATCAATATTTTAAGTGAACAAACAAATAAATGAAAGAATGAATGATTAATAGCTCCTGACTTCATATGGAAAGACGTGCATGTTTGTGGTGAAGTAACTGCTCAGCCCTCTATCCCCATTTGTGCATTCAGTCTTTGTCTTCTGTGCTGTTGTAGTTAAGATGCCTAGAATTCTGCAAATAACTTTTTAAAATCTTATCTTAAGGATAACATATGTTTGTGGTAGAAAATTAAGAAAGTCCAGAGAAGTATAAAGAAAAAAATAAAAATCATCTATAATCCAACTTTACAATGACAGATACTGCTGACATTTGGGTATATTTCATCCTCCTCCCCCCAAAAGAGAGTGAAGTAAAGAGAAAGTGTCATGTCTAGGACATGAAGTGGCCTTCACTGTTAATTACTTTTCTCATTGATGAGACAATGGAAGGTACCAGTGAGATCAAGAAATTAATGGTTCAGCAAACACAACAGCCAATGCATGCTGAAGTTGGAGAACCTCTGCTTTACAGTGTGGCAGTGATGGCATCAAGGAACTGGTACTGGTCACACCTGCCATTGGACTGTGGGCTGGATTAATGAAGGAATCCCTTGAGGGAGGTGATCCTGAGCTAACATTCAAAAAGAGCCTCTTTAGACGAAGAAGAAAGGATGAGCACGGGAGTGTTAGGCTTGAGAATTGAGACAAGAGATGAGCACTCCTTCACTGCATCTGGGGTGGCACAGCCAGCGCGTGAGGAAGTCCTTCACACCCTCACCTTCAGCGCCCAGCCCCATCACCACCAGTCAATAGCTGTCAATGTTAATTACTGTCAAGAGACAGAAATGCAGACTGGGCAGAAAGAGAGTGAGTGGCACACGCAGCAAGGAGCCAGAGGTGGTGGGGAGGTGAGGCCTAGCGCTAAGAGGCAGGCGCCCCCATTGATGATCCTTCTCCTGGAGTCATCCTCCAGATCCTCTGCTCCTGCTAGAATGTTCGACCTGTACTCCAGGAAAACACGGCCCTGAACACAACACAGAAAGACCAGTGTAGGAGAGCAGGAATATCCTTCAGGCAGGTCCATGGAAGGCTGCTACCCAGCAAAGGACGGGCTCAGGGCTGGGGCTCGACCACAACGTGCCTCACGGATCTTGCTGGCCCTGAGGCTACTTTCCCTTGATCAGTTACTTCTCATCCCCTGCTCAGCTCTGTGACCTCTCATGCTACATTTCTCAGGCCCCTCCATCAGATCTTCCTCTCCTTCTGACTGGGTCCCTGGCCCACATTTATCTGTTTCAGGCTCAGCCACCAAGAGAGCAAGAGGAAATGAAGCCAGGTTACTGACCATCTTTTGGGTTATAGCTCCCATTGAAGTCTTTGGAAAACTTCTTTTTGTCTCCTTTCCCCATACCTGGCTAATACTTGGGGATGCCTCCTACTGATAATGGTGCTACCATATGAAATTTGCTCCACTTAACCTTTTTCCCTCCTGGCCCCTGTCTGACCAATGCCTACCTCCCCTGACCACCTCCTCTGTCTTCCCTCAACACCTTGTGCATTTATAGCTCTCTGAGGCCCTCAGTTCTCACCTATACCTGGAATCCTCCCAGCTTCATTTCCATTTTTTATCTGCCCATGGGGAAATCCTTCCTAGGTCAGTGCCAATCTATGCTTCTGGCCTTGCCCAACCGTGTGCCTTCTTGTCTACTTCAACTTGCTGTGTGTCATAGCAAAGCCCTCCTCCCTTTACTGTTTGAAATATCCCTGGGTCCCCTCTGATGTTTCCTGCTCCTTCCCCCCACCTATCCGCTCTATGCTGCACGTTTTCTGAAACCCTGTCTATCTCACGGATGGCAGAAGAATATCTACCAAGGATTTGCACAGGTCTGATTCCCAGTCTTGTCAGAGCAGGACAGACATTCCAGGACTGTTTTCCCTGCAGCACCCACCACAGATCCTTCCAGGGAATAGCTATCAGTGATGCATCCTAAATGATACCTCAGCCTCCAACATTGCCAGCTCTCCCTCTACACTGAAGTATAGTGGCCCCATAAAATTGTCATCGGAACTGCTTTCACTCTCTGTGCGCTTCAACCCTCCTACTGCCTCAGGACAGATGTTACGCTCTTCTGCATTGCCTCCCTGACATAGCTAGGTCTGTAGTATATATAGCTCAGACTGGTCAATAAATTGAACCAGGGAAGGGAGCGATGACAATATCTTCCTCTCCTTCTGACTGGGTCCCTGGCCCACATTTATCACATTCATTCTCAGCACTGGACACGTAATAATCAGAATCTTACTCTTCGATGAATTTTTTTTTTAAAGAATGTGGTACGGACTTGAGGCAGACCCAAAATCCAATTCTATCATTTCCCAGTCTCTTCATTTCTTCAAGATTTGACTTCCTCTCCTAAAATGTGGGTACCCCCCAAAGGAGATTGAGGTGACTGACAAGGGCCTTCCTAGCATACTACCAGCACCAGGCAAACAAGGGCTGTTGCAGTGTTACTGACTACAATTCTCTCCCACCTGAACGCTTTGCTCTTGAGGAATTGGCATGTGTCCTTCTCCTAGGCAGGCAGTCCTCTGTCTATGCTATGTGAGTCTCTGCTGCTCTTTGTTACCCATTATCATTTTAAGTTTGCAGTTTTCAATTCTTCCCTGAATAGCATGAAAACATTTAGTTCCCTGCTCAGACCCCCCACCTCAACAATGGCCTCGATCTTGCTGATGAGAACAAGTTAGTCTTCTTCAATTAGGAATGAAAATGCCCTAGTGGAGACAACAACACCATAGCAGAAGCACATGTACTTTGGGACAACTCCATGCAGCTTGATCCTCTGAGTTTCTGGTGTCCTAGTTCGATATCCCTGTGAGATGCTCAACCCCAAGGACAAAAGATGCTGCAGTGTGAAGAAGAATCTCCCTGGTTTCTGAGAACTGAGTACGGGTTGAAATGAAGAAGTCTAAGGAGTCATCTTTAGAGAGATTTCATAAGAAACCTAAGATGGACAGGCATTCAGGAAGTAGCCAGGAATTTAGGTCACAGGTTTTTAGAACAGTATTTGTTCAACGCTGTATTGTCAGGGTCTTGTGTGGGGTCTGTGCTCAGCAGAGTTTAGGGATGTAAAAGGAAATGAAGGAAAAGGAAAGAGGAGGAAGTAGAGTTCCTACTGTGAGCAGGACCTGGGTCTCCAGTGAAGAACCAGAAATGGTCCTTTCTCCTAAGTGCTACATACCCTGAAGCATCCTACTGCTCAGATGTGAGTGTGGAGGTGGTCCAACTCCACCCCAACCTCAGCTCTCTGGGTGCAGCTCTTCCAGTTCTCCCCTGAATCACAGCTCTGAGTGAACCTCTGAAGCTGACAGGCCAAATTTGAGTGGGAGACCAAGATCACACAAAGGGGAGGTGAAGTATGGACTCAGCCATGAAGGAGACTCTGACCTCTAGGGCTGCTTGACCCTGGATAGGAGGGAAGGCACTGAAACAGCAAGTACCCCAGACTGTGACGTCCTCAGGACTTCTGGAGGGTTGAGTGGACTTATCTGAGTGGAAAAAGAGAACAGGAGCTTGTGAGCTATCGTGGAGGTGGTAGTAGACACGACTATGTCAGAAGACACAAAGAGGACAACTACTCTAGCCAACAAGTCTGCTAGGAGTTCTTTAAAAAACATTAGTAAGCATAGAGAACTAGCAATACAATTTGGCAGACTAACAATATGTCTGCCCTTTGCTGTTGTATCACTTGCTTTTCTACCCAGAGCCTTGTTCCATTGTCATAATGATCCTCTTAACCACCATTTGGCAATTCCTGATCGATTGCTTCTCATATTCTCCTTGGCAACTGTTTCACACATGCTCCTTGCTCTCAGCCCACTACCTTGTCTCCTGCTTCATGCAGACATGGAGACTCCAACTAGCTTTGCTCTCCAGTTAGGTTAGCTGCCCCCTGCTGGCTGCCAAGATGCCCTAGGCGAGAGACCTATTTATGTGACTGCCCTTTGTATTCGGGAGCATTCTTGTGAGCCTTTTCCATCCCAGTCTCCTTGGGCCCAGCATATAGTCCAGACCACAGTAAGTGCTTTAAGAAATAGTTGCTGATAGAATGAATGGTTCATATTTTCTTGTGGAGTAGCTTTTACCGCTTCTGTTTTAGTCAAAGCAATTGTTTAAACTGCCCAAGGTTACCTAGCAAACAAAAGGCAGAACTAACACTGCACTCAGCGCTGTGATCCAGGGTTGGCACTCTCAAGAACCTATGCGTCTACCAAAACAAGTCCACAAATGCCTCTAACATGGGTCAGGCACCATCTAACCAAGACAATCCCATGTGTCCTGTCATCCAAGGCATCACATCCAGCAAAGAAGGAGATCTCAAGACAATCATTTCTGATCTGTATGTCCACCCATCTTCTGGTCAGTCTCAGGTGGCAGGGAGGAAAAGACATGTCTGGAGAAGCTTCTTAGGGGGAGAGTGGTCAACGTGGCTCTCTGTCTTCCTGTTTGTGCATGTTACTGTCTTCCCACACCACGTGATAAGCTTGTGTCCTCTATCTGTCCTAAAGTTAGCATGATTAGTGGACTGGACCTGGCTTCACTTTCTGTGCCAGCTCACAGCTCACATCTAACAAAGTGGCTCCATTCTGGGGTTCCCTGGCCTGCGTCCGTGCTGTGCAGCCATTCATTCTGCAAGGTTATACTGCGGCGCTGTCCTGTGCCACTCAAAAAATGGGACACAGAATGTCAAGAGCAGCACAGCAGAGGATGGAATACTTCCCTCACTTTAACCTCTCTACAGTGCAGTTCTCAGGACACAGGGATCCCAGAAGGTGTGAGTTTTCAGTACACATGGCATCAGTGCTTAAAAACCTTTAAGACCCCATTTTCTTTCAGCACCACCGCTCCAGCATTCTCACCTTCCACCCTTGCCCCACTGCTTATCTCTGCTCTGGACTTTCCAGCCAGCTCCACATGTCTCAGCTACTTGGATACTCAGTACCTGTGTGCTAGTCACTGCCCCAGACCTGAAATATCTCTCCTCCCTGACCTGCTCTGCCCTGTGTGTAAGAATCATCATATTGAGAACAGGTATTATATTGCTGCAAAGCCTGCTTTCCTGTACCTATTCTACAGATAAAAGGACTGAGCTTTAGAAAAGAGTGTAATGTGTCCACATCACACAGCTGACAAGTGGCAGAGCTAGGATTTTGACCTAACAGCTCTGCATATTTAATGCACTTAGAAATTTGACAGTTCCATGCTAGACCTTCATCTCTCTGGATTCAGTTTGTTCTTTCCCTCCTCTTGGAGGTCACTTCTGACCCCTGTAGAGCCTTCACAATCCCATACGCACTTCCTCCCCCAGCTGGACCCCTAGCAGAGCACCTGAATGCTGCGCCACACCTTATCTCCCCCAGGCTAAGAGCTCCAGAAGACAGTGAAGGACTCAGAACGCCAGCACTCATGAGGCATCCTGACATGTCTGTGCATGTCTAGTAACTTGTTTTTAAATGAGCCAATTCATGGGTGACAAAGACATCCCAAACCTTAGTAAATGACTGAAACTGAAACGAATGACATATCCTTCTCTCATCACATCCACGTCTGACATGTTTTTTGAGTTTCCAAGATTTATATTCAAAAGGCTACCAATCTCTTGGACAGTTTTCCTGCACTACAGCGGCACCAACCTCATATCGTGCCTGTGCTAGAGATGGGCTGATAGTGGCTTCCAGGCACACAGCTAGACAACATATGCCAGCTTCTTGCAGATAGAGGTGGCTGTGACTGAGAAACACGTGGCTGGGTTTGCACCATTCCAGGCCAAGAACACCTGAGCCACAGTAAAAGAAAATAGTATTTAAATATTAGCTCTTCTGGGGTTAGTTTTGTGATAGTCCAGGCCTATTCTCTGACCCAAAGGAAGCTTTGTCTTCACACAGAGATGAGGTCTTTTTTCTTCCCTGCTGGGCCTTCCCACGGCTCTTTTCCTTGGAAGCAAATCTCCCTGGATTCTCCTCAATTAGTGTCACCACTTTTAACCAAGAGTGAAGGCCATGTTTCTCGTTGTTACTGTATCCTAGGAAAACATGGTTCCAGGCATGATCTTTTTTGTCCTTCACTTGCTCTGTTCATGGATAAAGAGAGGGGACCTCTGGGGAAATCTCAGCCGAGGACAGGGCCATGGAGGCCAGGCAACCCCCACTGCCTGAGTGTGTCCAGTCCTGGAAATGTGCTCGATCCTCAACTAAAATAAACTGCACACAGTAACTCTCATGATACAGTCTGTCCTGCACAGAGGGAAGGGCGGATGGCAGACGTGGGGCTGAGCAGATGCTTCCCACTCCCTGCTCTTCCAGTTCTCACACATTCCTCCTTAGAGCAGTTTCCAGACTACATTCTGGCTGTCTCTGTTCTTATCCCCCACCTCATGATAGGGTGAGCTTCTGAAAGGAGGGGTTTGCCTTATCATCTCCATGTTGTTTATTCTTAAATCACATCATTTTTCAGTAAACATTTGTTGAGTGAATGAGAAAATACACCAAATTGAGCATCCCTCATTCTACTCTATTCCAAGTGGTCCTGAGCTGGGAACTCCCATATGTCCCTTAAACAAATGCAGATCACTAAGGAAAGAAAGAATTACAGAGTCCGCATGAGTCAGCTCTCACCTTCATGGTACATTTCAAGAATCTAATATTAAGCAGGTCAAACTGCTCCAACAGAACATCCGCTCTGTCCAGTACCAAGCTGAGGACAGAAGAAGACACTTGCCCAGCAAAGAACAGTACAGAGGTACAGAGCAGCCTAGTTTAAGGCTGTGTTAGGGCAGCTACAGAATTGGCAGGCTCTGGAGCAAAATGAAAATAAGGTCCTCGACTGAGAGCAAGAAAGTCAGTCACATCTTCCCACAGACCTGCTGAGGGAAGGAATGCACACTTTCATGTCCTTTTGAGTTAGGACCTCCAGAGTGGGGCAGGCTATCTGTTCTAACACCCTCCAGATGACGCTCACCCATGATGTCCCTTGGGCTAGAGCTAGCAGTGTTCGTAGACCTTTGACACAATGGTACCAGAGATCTCTCAGGTCACAGTGATCTCAGATGTCCCTCAGCAACAGAGGCAGCACAGAGGTTTGTTCAGAGATGAGACTGTGGAGCCAGACTGCTTGGATTTGAGCCCCATTTCTGCCACAACTTAGCTGTGTGCCATTGGGTGACTTACCAAACCTCTCTATACCTCCTGTTCCCCATGTGTCAGATGATAATGATCTCACCTCCCAGGGTGGTTATAGTAATCAAGTGAGTTGGGGGTCAAAGTGCTTGGGAGAGTGCCTAGAACATAGTAAGTGCTCTGTAAGGTTTTGTTTACCAAAATTAATAAAATAATGGTAGAAGTAGATGTTGATCAAACACCATAGACGTGGCAGCAGGCTACACTTATGGTGGTGATCTCACTTGACTGTCACACAAATGTTCCTTTTCTTCTCATTCTTTTTCTGCTTTAAAAAAGCTTGAGGAGTGAATCCAAAAGCTCAAACAGAAATTAAATCCTGGAGTCTGCCACACACTAGCCCTTTGTGTTTGAGTACGTCACCTGACTCGTAGAACCTCACTTCTGCCAGCCCTGCAGTGCTAACTATGATTTCTATCTAATTTGATTTCAGTGAGGTTAAAAACAATCACACACACAGGAGGCCCTCAGTCTATACTGGGCCTTATGGGGTAAATGTGCCCTTTTGCACAGTTTGTGGGGTGGTCTTCTCACTTACCAGCTGCCATGGGATTTTCAGGATGAGGTTAGTCTACCACAATCTCAGCACACAGCTGCCAGGAAACCTTTAACTGCCCATCTCTCTCCTGCACTTCTAATAGAGGGAAAAGTCCCATCATTCCTAGCTTTTTCCAGTTGAAGCAGCTGGGAACCATAGCGTCGGGTTTCCCCATTTCTTCGCCATTTCTGTTGTTTTTCTTTTCGAGGGAAGCATAGATATATTCAAAGAACACTGGCATTTAGATGCCCTACAATTTAAAGGCCTATTTAAAATTAAGCATGGTAAATAAAAGGCCTTTATGAGGTGTTCTAAACCTCTATAAAACACCATCGCCGATACCTCGGTGAGTGGGTTATTTGCAGCTTCATAAACAGGACTTTGTGGTGGATATGTTGGGTGCACTTGGCTCTGTTCCCATTCCTTCTCATAAATTTGGATAAGATCCTCAGAACACAGTGTTTATGAGCTTAGCAACAAGCCCATTCTTGGACTGGGGATCTGCTACAGAATTATGTCCCAGGGTGCAGGTAATCCCTGGGTAGGGGGAAAGCAAACCAACTCGGCAATAGGAAATCCCACAAATACATTTGCAAAGTCCTAATTCTGTCATGCCTGAATCTCCACTGATCTAGTGACCATCCCAGATGACATGCAAACTCCCTTGTACATCTCCCATAGGGGCCTCTTGTGGATGTGAAGGGCTCAGAAGCCTGTACTTCAGTAGCTATTGGGTCAATACCTGCCCACGGTGACCTTGTTACCATCTTTACTTGGAGCCTGTTTGTTGCTTTCCCACAGACATGCAAGATTAAAGACATAGGGAGAATTGCATACATGCCTGCACTGGCATTGATTTCTTGGCTTTTAAATGGTATTGCAGTAACAGTAAAAGGTAACCATCGAGGGGCATTAGGTAAAGGAGACACGTGACCTCTCCGTACTGCCTTTGCAACTTCCTACTGTCTATAGTTGTTTCTAAATAAAACATTAAGATACATTTTGAAGGTAATCTGGTCTGCTGAATGAAAGGCACACCATGTGCTAAGCTATCTCTATGTGTGCTGGGATGCCAGTTCCTAAAAGAGTTTGGGTGATTTAATTTTTTTGTGACCTGATCCTTATAGTTTTAACTCAGGAGCAAAATTTCATTCACTAGACATTTGTTAAAGGATACTAAGTATCCTGATTTTTGTTAAACTGTTAATTTGGCAGTTAAACTAATTTAACAATTATTATAGTAACCACCAGCATTATGTTACAGAGAATACTAAGGCCTATCAATATTCACAGGGGTTAATCTTTTGGTCAGCACTTAACAAAATATTCATTTTCTGATTGACTTATTCGATAATGTTTTTCTTACATGTCTTAATTCATTTTAATTCAACAAACAACTCAATAAACAAATGACTATTGAGCATCTCTTATGCAATCTTTGAATCTCAATAAATATGTACTAAAACTGATTATGCTCAACGCACTAGGATTCAAGTAATTCTAATCACAGCCAAGCTATGCCGACCATAACAGCAGGGATCCCAGAGCACTTAGTGTATGCTGTCTAGTACAGCAATTCTATGTGTTGGTACTATCACCATCATCTACATTCCCACACATTCAGTAAGGAAGTTGGAAGTAAAACAAACTCACCCAGTGTTATAGAGCAAAAGAGTCAGGACTCAAATCCTACAGCACAGTCTCAGGGTCTGGATATTAGATCTATACTATACTGCCTCTTTCTAAGAGACATAACCAAAAACCACACAAAGTGTTGTAGAACTCCCTAGAAATTAACAATTCACCCTGAGTTGAAGGATAAGAGATTTTCCAGAGAAAGTGACATCTGAGCTGTGTTCAGAAGGGGAAGGAGTGAGTCAGGAAGCAGAGCTGGAAAGCAAGCTTGCCAGGTGGAGTGAGCCACCTCTGTGTGATGGCCTTTTGTTTTGGTTTCTCACTGGCCTCATTTAGCACTGAGTCTACCGCACTGTGAGGCATGTGTATCCCAAAGTCCTAGGGATCTGGTCTCAAGTGAACAGATGTCCACAGTCATTGTGGTCTGGTGTTTGTTTTGTGAGCTCTACAGTGAAAGCAGTTTTATCATAGAAATGTGCAGGATTGTCTTCTACAGACAGAATAGTTTTATGTCCTACTCTTCTGGGCTATAATGGTCTTTTAGTTCTGAAACTCAGCAAGAATTCCTTTAAGAATACAGAAGGAAGAAGGTCAGGCCTAGGAGTTGGGTGCTAGAGATAGTGAATTCTGTTTGGAGGCTCCAGTGTTAGGTAAGTGTTACGATTAGTTGTTTTTTTTTTTAATGCTAGGGGTAAAAAGTCATGAAATCTATCCTCTTAACAAATTTTCAAGTGTTCAGTGCGCTATAGTTTACTCTAAGCACAATTTTGTATAGCAGATCTCAAGGACTTTTCCATCTTGCTTGTTTGAAACTCAGCTAAGAATTTGAAGACAGAAACTTGAGTCTCAAGCCATGGTAGTGAGCGGTGGTACTGTCCAAGGTGCTAAAATATAAAAACCCAGAGCAGCAGTTTCTCTAGTTAGTCGTCAGAACATTCTAGAACAAAAGAAATTCTTAGTTACTATCATATGCAATTATTGTACTAGTGTTGAAAGTAATCAAAGGAATTAAAAACATAAGGGGAGATATTTTCTTTAAATAAAGTAAACCAGAGAAAAGACACAAGGCCACTTTAAAAACTATAGTGTTAAAAAAGGAAGGGTTGTTTTCCATTCCCTAGTGTGCACGGGGTTAGGAGTCTACTGAACTCTAACCCAAATCTCAGTTCTGCTTCTCAGAGGATAACACCTGCCATTCCAACTTCACAAAGGTTAAAAATAAAAATGATAAACTGCATGAGAAAGCACTATTGTGTCATGAAGGCATTAATGCATAAGATGCTGTTATTGGAAGTAAAGTAATAAATAGTGCCTCAAACATTGCCAAGTTAGACAGATTTATTCTTACCAAATAAAAACCTCTTAGGGTTATGATTCCTCACAAATACTATAGAGCAAAGCACTAAGTTCCCTACTTATGAAATCAGTAGTGCCTATTAATAAAAAGAAGGCCAAGTCCCTTTGCAGCACACTAATGCCTGGTGCATCATGAGTCATAAGGAAGAACATTGCGTGCATCTTCAACACCAGCCTCAATGTCTGTTTCACAGTGAATCTCTCCTAATGCCTGGCTGAACCACCTGATCATCTGTCCAAAACACCACTTCTGTTCTGATATTTTCCCAAGTGATCACTCGAAACTAACACACAAATGTCTTAGCTATCCTTTATCAGAATTCAAACCCCATTTCTAACTTTGTTTTCCATTATATTACATGACCCTTTCTTTAAAGCTGGACTACCATGTTTAGTGGCTACAAGGCACATCTTGTCTATTCTTGTCTCCGCACATTTGCTCAGTGTCCCCTACCTCACTACCTTACCCCTGATCTTTACATGATCAAATATCCTACTTGTTTTTCAAGCCCAAATTCACGTCCTCCAAACAACGTTCCCCAGAGACCCCATTCATCAGTCCCTATCTCCTTTTACCTTCCCCAATTTGACTTCTCCTTCTGCATCCAGTCACACTGGCATTTTGTTTATCTTTCTGAAACTCATTTTCCTCATCTGTGATCCAGCTGTTGGTGGAGACGTATATGGCACTCAATACTCATAATTCTTCCTAGAACAAGTATCAAACTATCAAAAATGAACCAAAATTAAAGAAAGAAATTTCAAGAATGAGGCAAATATGTACTTTTGAAGTGTATGTCTACAGACATTATTATCATTTGAGTATAATCCCTAGGTTTTCCCTGACTTTGTTTTAAATTTAAACTGTCCAAACTTCTCTCATAAAGTAAGAGGAGAGCTCTTTTATGTAATTATTTGGGGTGGACGGATGCGGGAAAAAACAAATGCTTATTAAAATCCCAGCCTCCTCTCACCCTTTGTTCCTCAGCCCCAGGCTTCCAGAGGTAAAAGTCTGACCATATGTTCCAATAAGCTTCACCCTCAGAAGCTTTTAGTTTCCATTAATAAATGTAATTGAGAAAAATGCAACATTTGGATCTTACTTTCATAAGTCAATGAAATGCAAATGAAGAGTGCTGCTGTTGGCAGGTGCCTTTGTCCCTGCAAGGGAGGTGCTTCTCCCACCTGCTGCTGTCTCAATTTAGGGGCATAGGACAGAGGAGGAGATGGAGCCCTGTATAAAGAAAGCAGCTGTACTGAAGTATGAAACCACTGAGAAGCCCCACACCCATGGATCTCAGATCTTTATTAGGTACAGTACTAAATCCATTTATTTATTTTTTGTGGTGCTGATAATTGAACACAAGGCCTTCACATTGAACTGTATCACCAGGTTATTTTTAAAAAATTTTATTTCAAGAAAGGATCTCACTATTTTGTTAAGTTGCCCAGACTGAGCTCAAACTTGTGATCCTCCTGCCTGAGCCTTCGACTACTCATTCTTATTTACTATCAGTGCCTCTCTTGGAGTTCACTCCTAACATTGTCATTTGAAACTAGTCCTTTCCTTAGTGTGGGAGAATTTAAATTTGAGAGGTGAGTAGCAAACACAGGAGGAGCTTTTGCAGTCGTCAGAGAGCCTGATAAAATTGTCTGAATTTCTACGTAGTAACAGTTAAATAACAGTCACACACTTACTCAGAGACCTCAACCTCAAACTGTCACAGCTGAAATGTGATGGCTTAAGGTGGAAAAGAAGTTCCTGCTCTCAAATCTTCCTGTCTAACCTAGGAGTCAACTCCACAGTGCAAACACATCAGAGAGAAGTCAAGGAGTGGTTGCAGAGCCTAGGAACATGCAGGGGCCTGGAAACAGCTATCACGGGGCCCCCTACAATGCTTGCTAGGAGGCAGGGTTCTTTCACTCCCAAGCTTCAAACTCAGTGTACCACACCTGCCAATTGGGGTGATGGTGAGTACTTAACTCCTTTGAGAGCCAATGTGTCCTGGATTCTCGGAAGTTAATCCACTGGCTTTGCTATGCAGAGGGTAGGTTGGCAATATTTATGGAGCTTGATATGCACACTAAGTAACCCCAGTTTAGATACTTATCCTATAAGCATATTGACATGGAGAAAGTAGCATATGTACAGACGTTTGTGGCAATGTTGCTTATCATAACAAATAATTGGATACATTCTAAAAGTCCACCAAAGGAAAGATGGTTAAACGGCTCAGTACAGCTGTGAAAAAGAGGTCAGTGATTATGCAAAATGAAAAGCTATCTGACGTGTTTTGTTAAATAGAGAAAGCAAGGTACAGGGCATTGTATGGGGAAAACACTGCTCTGAATATCTTTGTGCATTTGTAAATGCAGACATCCTCTCAAATTATACACAAGAAGCCAAAAATCGTGTTGGCCTGGGAGAGAAGAAATGGGTGGAGAACAGATTGGAAGGATGGCTTGGTCTTCTTTGTGTTTCTTATCTGTATCTGTGCCAAATATGTATCTTCAAAGAATAACATAATGAAAAAGAAAAAAAGTAAGTTTTGCTTTATTTAGACAAAGGCATAGATTCCAATCCTTCCACCTACCTGAATAGGCTAGGCTGTCTAACCTCATAGAGACTTGATTTCCCTGATTTCCACATTAAAAGGGTAAATGGTGTCTGCCATGTCAGAGCATTTTGAGCCATGAATGATATAGTACCCTAAGCTGAAAACTCAGTAAGTTTTATCTTCTGCCACCATTGTAATCACTAACATCCCAGCAAGTGAAGAGCTCTTTCCCCAGCCACAGACTGACCCCTAGCCCTGGCCAATGACTGAGCCCCACCTTGAACCTAGACTGTATTCTAAGTCTTTCCTGTTCATCAATCCAATTATTGCCAGAGTGGTTGGGACTTAGGTGGAACCCACAGGAGAAGCAAAGCAGTGTGGTATTGGGCTTGAGACATGACTGGGATGATTCCAGTTTCACAGATCTCTTGTGTGACCCCATTTACTGCTGACAGGAGTGTAAATTGCTGCTCACAAAACTCTTAAGCATTATTGACTAAGCAAAACAGAAACCTGCCCTCTAACAAGCTATTTCATTTCTCAATAGCTACTCAACAAAAATGAATACATATGTCCTCCCAAGGACTTGTACAAGAACGTATGCTGATATAGTAGCTTCATTTGCATTAAGCACAAACTGATAAAAATCAAAAGAGCTATCATTACAGGAATGAACAAGAAATTACAGTATATTAATGCAGTGGGAAACTCCAGTATTAAGGAAGAATACCACCCAGGTGCAGTGGCACAAACCTGTAAGCCCAGAACTCTGGGAGGCTGAGGCAGGAAGATATCAAGTATGAGCCCATGCTGGACACTTCAGTGACCTGTGGAGACTCTGTCTCAAAATCATAAGGCAAAAAAGCCTTGGGTTTAATCCCCAGTACTGTAAAAGAAGGAGGAAGAGGAGAAGGAAGAGAGGAGGGAGTACCCATTACAACATAGACAAATCACATGGACAAGAAGCTAGACATGAAGGGGAACATATCATCTGAGTGTAACAACTAGCAAAACTTACCAATGCTACAGAATTCAGAATAGTGATCATCTTGGGAGAGCAGCTACTCACAGGAAGTTGCACAAAGGAAATCTCTGGGTGTTAGAAATGACCAATATTCTGACGGGGTGCATCACGCGGGTACATTCATCAGTCTGTGTACACAAAATGTGTGCATTCTCTACATCTAATGGTATGGGCTGTACCTCAAATATAAAGGAAATGACTGATGATAAAACAAAGCTCCCACATGAATGTTTTTCTACTGTTTCCCCCATGCTGAATCATCCTCCCTGGCCAGAAAGTCTATCCTATTACCTAAACTGCCTCTGGCCCCTGGTTTTACTACATTTCCTATTAAGGAAAAATACTTCTACTCGAAAGGATGCCTTATTCTCCAGGTGTCAGAGGTGACAGTGTCCTGAGTGTCTCCACCATGAGGCACATCCTTCCACTTCCCAGAGGCTTTCTGTGCACAGAATTGGGGCATCCTGTGTCCTCTTGCAGCAGAGACACAGGACAGCGTATTGCACATTATCAATTCTAGGTTTCCTGTGGAAGTCTACTATCTAAAACAGATACTGGCTGCCTCCAATCAGCTCAGGAGCACAAATTCACCTGCGACTTCCAGGAGGGACTCCTCACTATTTATTTGCTGTCATAAACAGAGAGAAACAGATGGAAATTAGAATTGCTAATGTTCTCATCTGAAGCCCTTGAAAGCTCTCAGCTTCTACTCTAAGCTCCCTCTGCTGGTTCTCGGGAAAATGCATCTACTTGCTTATGCCTGGCTCAAACAGAACTGGTGCGGGGAAGGTTTTAAAGACTGGAAAGCCAGGCTTCCCAAAGTCCTCCTTCTCTGCCATCTTCTCCCTGGAGTCTAGGAGACTAGATTAACTGGTCAGCCCCACAGCAAGATAGCCAAGGGACTGTGGGAAGAAAGAAGTGATTTTGAGCTTGACTCTCACCTCCCCCCCACCCCCATCCCCACACACAGTGTTTCTGAGGATACCAATTCCTCCAGGAGAAACTGGGCATGTTTATTCACAGAGAAATTCAGAAAATCACCCAAACTGTTGTTGTCTCCAATGCCTTGGTTTACACAGAGTTGAAGGGTGGAGAAGAGTGGTCTTTAAGACCACAGTTATAAGCTGCTTAAAATACATGCATCTATTTCCATCTTTAAACTCCCTCCAGGGAATCATTGCCTCTTAGGAATTCTCAGAACTTTTTTTATCCAGAGAAAGCTGGGAGATTTGTGAACTATGTCCGACTGAAGATAGGCGCCTGCTTTTGTTCCAACCTAAGGCTTCCGAATTCCCTCCTGTGTCATTAAAACCACTTGAGGTGTAATTATAGCTCCTTTGCCCACTGACCCCTGGGAGTGGGGGCACAAGAGGCAACAAACGGAATGTACTCTTTTTAGACTCCTCGGCCTTTTTCCAATAACAGCTATTTAAAGACCTGCCAAGCTAACCTAAGGCAGCAATTTTGTCAGAAATATGTCTTTTTATTTTTATTTTTCAAATGCCTACACTTGCTTGGATTTAGGTAAAACTTGGCTTTAAAGTCCTCAGTGATACAGAAAATAGAAGCATCAATTCACAGAGCAAGCTCAACTCTGTTCTGGTTTCTATCCGGGCTGATAGCCAGGGTTTCTGGCATCTCCACTATTCGTTCAAATGCGTTCCAGAATGTATTTGTTCAGATCCACAGGACATGGTGCAAACATCACAATAGTAACCTGGCCCCTGAAACAGTAGATTTGAAAATACCCAACAGATTGTCTAAAATGTTGTCCAAATAATAATGCCTGTCATTTGTCTAAAACAACCAGACTATACCAGATGCTTTTTGGACCTGAATGATGGTTGAAAGATATGTGTGTTTCATTCTCATGGACCTTTCCTGGGCCACACAAGAGACTCTTCCTGACTCTACTCCACCTTGAGCTCAAGGAAGCAACTATCATGCAACACAGGATGACAAGAAAGCTGTCCTAGTTTGTTCAAAAGGTGAGTCTATCATCCAAATAACAATTTGGGGGAAGAGACTTCACTGAAAAGCAAGCAACCAGGAACGCACTAGAGAGACCACCCACCCCTCCCCAAGTTCCTTCACACACATCATCACACCTGATCTGCCATCAGCTCTGAGCTTTCTCAGCCTTGTACCATTCAGCAAGCTAGAGGTCCCTCGGAGGAGCACCTGGCAAACTCAATACTCAGAGCTAGTACTGTGCAATGTCAGTGGCAGGACAAGAGCTACAAAGGAGAAGCAGAAGACTCTTGAGCAGAAGAGTCCTCTGAAGGAGCAACTGCTGCCCAGAAGGTGGGGCATGGTCAGGAAGGGGGCTGAACAGGAAGTTAAATACTTGCTTGGCAGGGCTGCTACCAGGCAGCAGTTTCCGGCGTCCATTCTGAAGCTCACAGGTTGTTGATATTGCTATGCCCAAGAGAAAGAAGGTTAAATGGCCACTGACATTTGGGAGATGCTTAATTGAACTTAAACATGTTTCTTTTCAGCAAGATTTCTAAGATGCTTTAATGTGTAAATGAAGAAGATTATAGTTTTTGGTACTTATATAACGTGTTGTAGTTTAGATTCCCCCTTTTGCCCCAGAGCATTGCAAAAGGTTCCTACGCTGCGCCATTCCATTATCAGCTGGGTCAAGTTGGAAGTTTTGTTTCCCAGAATCCCCTCTCTGTGTGATTTCAAGTTCAAATTGGCTGAAAGAAGAACTTGAATGATATTTGTGGGGTGGAAGTAAAACAATAATCATTTCTCTCTGAAGGTCTCTCAGGTCAAAGATGGTTCAGGAGTGACACGGAGATGTCTGATAGGTTCTAGTACCTTCTCTATAACTGCACACTTAGTGCTCCTCTCCTATTTCTATCCCTAACCACCAACAGCAGCCCAAACTTACCAACAGATGCTTGCATATCACAAAGGTGGAAGCTATAGTGATGCCACCACTTCCTGCATGCCTTTCCGCTAATCCTACTTTCACATTGCTACAGCTGGGGCTTCCTGGCTTCTCATATTTTCTTCACAAGCTCCAACTTACCCATCCATGTCAGGACTTAGAGAGGATGGGTAGTGACTGTATGATTCACAGCTACCACCGCCACCCCTTCCAGACTGCATTACCCTGCTAGTGCCATAAACTGGGTGGTTTAAAACGAGATTTATTTCCTCATGGTCTAGAGCTGGGAAGTCCATGGTCAAGGAGTCAGCAATATTGGTTTTTTTTCAGGCCTCTCACTTTGGCTTCTAGGTAAGTGTCTTTTCCTCTTTTCCTTCTCTTCGTCTATGCATGTTTGTTCCTTTATATGTGTCCATGTGCTAATATACTCTTTTCAAGAAGAGACCAGTCATAATGGGTTAGGGCCCATCCTAATAACTTCATTCAAACTTAACTGCCCCTTTAAATAACCTGCAAAGAGTTAGCAGAGGGCTCTGGCTAGCGGTGGGCTGGAGGGCCTCAGGGTCAGGGATTCATTCAGTAGCCTCCTAGCACCTTGTGGAGCCTCGTACCAGGCCTAATGGCTAAACCAAGAATATGAAAGTGCAAGCCTTCTCAAGGCTACCCAGCCTGGTCTAGCCAACAAGCAGAACGACTGAGAGGGCCCCCAACACTGAAGGAACAGCCATGTACTTCAGACAACCAGAAACACAAATGAAACAACCGAACACCTAAAACTATCTATAATTAACTGGCTGTGTGCACTCCTTTGACAATGTATGTCTCCCCTCCCAACATTATGCTGCAGTCAGACCAAACCACTTAAAGTTTCCTGAAAATGTCAGGTTATTTCATGCCTCAAGGCCTTTTATTCAACTGCTTCTTCCCTGCCAGCAGCCCCACCAGCATAACTACCTAGCAAATGTCTATTCTTTGAAGTTATCTGTTGTTTATTATTTTCCATTTGCCAGAAAACAAAGGACTTCACTTTACTGTCTTGATAGCTCAGTGACATAGGTACTTGTGGAGGTAAAACCTAAGGCTCAAGAAATTAAGTGACTTGCCCAACTACCCAGTTTGTATGTGGTACAACTGGGTTTCAGACTCAGATCATTGTGATCAAGATGGTACCACACGTACTCCCATATGCAATATAGACTGACCTGAAACCAGGTTTGAGCCAGAGACTGAGGTCACCACATGGTCCTACCAGCATACTCATGAGATTCATAGCAACCTGAAGGTCAGCGACCCAATGTAAGAGCAATTTTCTCACCATGGCACTCTTCAGTGTCTGGATTGTTCTGGAACGTCCTGGGCCAGACACAGAAATGCCAGTCTGCATCCAGAGAAGCACTGTCTGCCAAGCGACAGGTCCAGCCTATCGAAAGTCCTCGTATCCACCCCCCTACTACCTTCCAGTGACTCCTGACTCCTCCAAGAGGCAGCCATTCCTCCTGCAGTGGGAGACATAAGAACAAGACCCAGGTTCAGATCCCCCCAACATACCACCTACTCTTAGATCTTCATACTGGAGATTAGAGACTAGCATCTACGTAGTCCATTCTATGTAGTGGTTAAGGACACATTTCCCTGTCTTTGCTTTCCAAAACTCAACTGGGACCTTTGCCAAGCTGTGCCTCACTTCATCTTCTTGTCATTTGTTCACAAGACTGGCCACTGAGCTGCCTGTACACATATGTGTATGTGCAGGTGATATGTGTGCACCAGAGTGTGCTAGGGGGAGGCAATGTACTTACATTATCTCTAACCCTCGCTAAAAATCCTGATGATCACTGTTGTTTACCCTACTTTATAGAAAGAAATCCAGAAGCTAGAGAGTTTGCCTGGCAGCACAGAGTATGATTTTAAGCAAGGAGTTGATTCACACTTGATTGTGTCAGACTTGGAACCCTGAACCCTCTATGAAATCTGATAATTCTGTGTACACAACATTCTCTTACTCACTTTCAAGGTCAAATTTGACTCCTTGCTTAGCAAGATCATCCCCAACACACATCAGCCAGAGCCAAGCAGCATTGCACCATGTGGCCACTGTACCTCGCTCATGCCTCTAGCTGGATATCAGCCACACTGCGTTGTAGCTGCCTTTTACACACTCCCCACCTCTAGCTAGAATTCTAAGGAACGGGGGCAAAAGCGGTAAAAAGCTTTCAGCACTGCCCTCAAAATGCTCAGATGTTAAATTTTTGGTCCCCAGTTTGGTACAGAATCAGAGTTCCTGAAAGCAGGGCCTGACAAGGCAATGCATGGAATTGTAAAAGCTAAGTCAAAGCTGCAGTGGAGACACAGAGTGTAAAGCAGCAGTGATAAGTCACGCCCGCTGTGAGGGAAGGTGAAGGCCCGGCCGGCAGGGAAAGTAACCACGTGAGCTGCAGCCAGCAAAGCTGTGGCACCGGTGAGGGCTGTTCAAGCAACACAGGGTTCCCCACATGCCAGATGTGGAGCTGTGCCATTCAATGCTTGCCCTGCCAGGTTCAGTCTGCTTTGGTTCAATCCATCATTATTTTCCTTTTTCCTCCTCTGTGCCTCTCCACCATCCTATCTTAGAAGAATTTAACTTGAGATTTTATTACTTGAGAGGGCTCATAGTTAAGAGTTTGCCTTGAATTTCTGAAGAGAGTTTGGATTTGGACTTTTGAACGGTGCTGAGACAGTTGGACTATTTGCACATGAACCGAGAGATAGATGTGAACCTTGGGGACCAACGACAGAATGCTTTTGTGTGGATCTGGAATGTCCCCCAAAGGCCTATATGCCGAAGGTTCAACTCCAATCTTGGCACTAATGGAAAGTGGTGGAAACTTTGAGGCAGGGCATTCAGGGAGGCCTTCAGGTCACTGTGGGCCAGCCTGCCCTCAGAGACACTTGTGGACATAATGGGAGCAATTTTGCTCTGCAGCCTACACCCCACCATGTTGCATTTGCACATGCTTAGAGCAACAAGCCAGCTAACTAATCATGGGCTCAGACTTCCACAGCTTAAACCAAAATAAACCTTTTCTCTTTTTAGGTTGATTGTCTAAGATATTTGTTACAGAATCATCTCTACCCGGTATCAGATCTCTCTCCCCCACCCACTTTATCTCTGTATCTGTCTCTCAAAGAGGGTTGAATCCAGGAACTTCATGCTGAGTTACATCCTCAATCCTTTTTTATTTTATATTTTGAGATTTTAAACAAGGTCTCACTAGGTTACTAAGTTACCCAGACTTGACTCAGACTTACGACCCTCCTGCCTCAGCCTCCCAGAGTGCTGAAATTAACCAGTGTATCCCACCAGAGTACTGTCACTGGCATGCATTTGCTGTCTGCTCTATCTTCTTTGCATATACATTCCTCTACTTCCCTTGGCTCACTTTCACAAAGCCACACTTGCCTCACTTACACTTTCAAATTTGCAAGTGTGCATTTTGCTTATGGGCACAAGTGACACCAGTAGAAACTTCTTAAATCAGATTCAGCACCTAGCACCAAAACAGCCACTTGGATACTCGATATAAAAATTCTGAACAAATGAATAATGCTTAATCAAAATATACTCAAAAGTGTTCTTAGTCCCAGAATTCTACTTTACCCTAAGAAAATAAGCAGAGTTTACAGTTTACAGTTAAGCAAGGATTGACATATGGCTCTCTAGATGCAAAAAAAATTGTCTTGTCTTTTGCTGTTTCTTATAACTTCTTCATCTTCTTCTCTGTTTGGCCTGTGCTACAGAATGATTTCAAAGTTACCCAGAGCTATATGGCAAGACCCTGTCTAAAGGTAAACAAAATTGCAGACCCAAGAAGAGTCTAGTAGATTCCTCTAGTAGAAAAACACACTACAGATCTGTAAGAATAACAGCCACATGATACTAGCATAGAAACAACATAGACATAGTATGATGTAGTACCATGTGTTTTTAAGAACTAACAGGCAATCAAGGCAGAGATAATGAGGCATGAGAAAAAAGAATAGTTTAGTATTGGGAAACTGGCTTGAGAGAAACCTGGAAGGTCATTTTATGTCCAAAGATTCCAAACAAAATAAATACTTAAGTACAGAAAATAAAATTATAAACCTCATAGAAGAAAATGTACTTGAATGCCAATAATTAAATAAGCATATGGCAAAAACATTGAGAACTGGTTGAACATCACAATCTGATAGTCATGAACTTAACAAGCAGCACCACAGGCAAAGTTAGCAGACCAATGACAGAGTGGAAGGAAATACTGCCATATCTAATGCCAATAATAGGTAAGTAGCTACCCTAGATTCTGCCTGAAACTCCAGATCATTAAGAAAAAAGGTGAGAAATTTAATGTTTTTTTTAAAAAACAAGGTTATGGATAGGAAATTTAGATACTAGCAAGCCAAATGAATAATAAATTTGTGTTCTTACTACCTAGTAATCAATGCATGAAAATTAAATCATGAATAAGACAATGCTTTTCACCCATCAGAGAAGCAGAAATTACAAGAGTGAATGATTCATAAAGTGAGCATGTGAAGAGGTGGGAAATAGTATGCACTGCTTTCTGGGAGCTTTAAACTCATATAGTTCTCCTTGAAACTAATTTAGCAAGGCTTAGTAAAATTATAGTTATTTATGTCTATATACAATAAGATTCCACTTTCATTTGCACATCCCAGAGATTGTGCACAGATCTAGTAATAGGGCCAGAAAGAGGGTGTTTATCAATAATATCATTAGTTTTAATAACAGGAAGCTAAGCTGTGGATCTGTCGTTGGAAGGATAATTAAGTGAAACGTGCTACAGAATAAAATGCCAGGCAACCATGCGACAGTGTAGACTAGAAACACATAAATCAACACAGACAGATTTAAAAGCATGGGTCTGAATGGAAAAAGTGAGACTCAGAAAAGATTTTATTGGACAAACTTTTTTTATAAAGTAGAACTCAAGATTGCATAAAAACGTCCAGAATTTTTAAGGAGATATGGCTATTGTCAACCTAAATAACAGAGGGACAGAGAGATAGAGATTCTCCGAAGACAATGAATTTAAGCAGGAATGAACACTGCCACAGGAGGAGGTGTGCCACAGTAAATTATGGGCATATACAGGGAGGCAACAGAAGACAAGGGTTTTAAAAGGTAAAATAAGGAGGATTGCATTAGATGCTTTGAAACAATTATTCTTGTCTACAAGGATCAGTAACACTGGTGGCATCAGTCCAAGGACAGACGGGCAGTTGCTGGGTAGAATCCTTGCCTAAGTACTTTTGTTTAAGGTTGTAGTGGTTTTGTGCAAGCTAGTGATTCTAACAGAGTCTCTTACAGTAGTTATTTTTATGATCAGACATACGTACATAAGACCTTCTTCTCTGAACCCCATTTTTATTTCTTTTTTGTTGAGGTTTGGTGCATGAAACCCATTTTAATTCTGACAACCTTCACTCTTTTTAAACATAAATCTTGTCAACACAGGAATCTATGAAGAATGGGGAATGAGTCTGAAGATCACAGATAGGACAAGAAATAAATAAAGGTAAACAGACAAACAGGCCTGGAGTGATGGCCATGGGTGGACAGGTGATGATGGTGAGATACAAACTGAGGGTGATAAGGAGCTCCACCCTGTCATCTGAGGTCTTAAAAAAGGAGCAGGGAAGAAGCAGGGAGGACAGAGAATACACAGCAAGGGAACCTGGAGCCAGTGGTGATGCTGGAACAATCTGCCGATCTGCTATCCCTGATCTATTACTTGATAAACTTAACCTCATGTGAACTTCTTCACTGACCTCTACCTCAGTTTCTTCAGCTGTAAAAAAGAAGGAACAATACTACATCAAGGGTTAGATGGTATCTATGCAAAGCACCTGAGGAATAGTAGGGACTCAATGAACATTAGACAACGTGGTTTCCACACCAGTCCTATTTTCAATAGAGAAGCTATGTCCTTTGAGAGACCTACAATGACATCGCAAAGAATACATATGTAGGCTCTTTTAATTACCCATCTTCCAGATCACTGTATCCCACCAAGAGAGTAAAATAACATCCCCACAAAGTTGCTATGAGGGTTAATACATAGCAAGTATCTGTAAATATTTGTTACTAGTATTATTTCCATGAATCATTTATACAGTTCCAAAGAGAAGATTCCATGTAGAAAGTCCTTTGCCAAACACTCTTTAATAGTTAATTCTACCGAACCACAATCCTGTGGGTGAATACACACCAATTGTGTGATATCACCTCCTTGGATGTCAGTAGTGACATTTCCAATCTCTGATGTCTGTGTACCAGGGAAGGGACTTAGGGAATTGATCAATGCTTGTATTCTAGCAGAGACTCCAGGTGTTAGGCTGCCTCTCAGAGATCTAAGGCAGCCTTTTGCCAAAGGCTCTGGAGAATTCTTTCTCTGGCTTCAGTACAACTATTCACTCTTACCCAAGGAAATGATGCTTTAAATTTCCAAAACTGTTTATGTCCAAAGTCTGTTTGTCAAATGATGACTCTTTATATCTGTTGAATTTTATTCATCCATATCCCTAATGTTTACATTTCTGGAGTCTGCAAAAGCATAAGAAACTTTCAGTCACATGACATTCCTTGGATTGCAAGGGCAGACAGGAGGTTGTCTTTGACTCCGAAGAAAATGTGAAGCGCACATTTTCTATGCTCCAGTGGGTGCCCAGTCCTACACTAGGTCCAAGGCTCTAGCAAATTCTTGTTGTGGAAGTACCACTGTCCTGGAGATGGGCCAAAATTAAGACGCTCCCAGCATGGGACTCTTACAATTCCTATTGAAATAGTTTCTTGTAATTTTCATTGACCAGCCCCAGGTACTTTTGCCATTTGGGAACACTTTTCACATAAAACTTTAAAAATTATACTTTATGATTGTATTGGTGGAAAGATCAATATATTCCAAACGAGATTCATTTTTATATACCTAAAAGAAATTAAAATTATTTTCATGGGGCCCTGAAATAATTATGGGCCTTAGCTTCTGTGCCTGCTGAGCCTAAGTGGATGGTTTAATCCCCTATTGGACACTTAACATATGCTCCAGACCATTAATTGCTTTGAGTATTATAGAAAATTATGAGAGTAAGGAGGAAGAAAAGGAGGAAGGTAATGACAGTAGATATCATTAATGAAGAGCTTTCATGTATGACAGGCACTGTAACAAGGGCTTTATGCTTTTTTTCTTAATCTAACAGTGTATGATGTTGTCACTGCAATTCCACTTTATAGACAAGGAAACTGAGGCTAAGAGAGATGAGTAACTTCTATAAGGCAATACATGGTAGAGCTGAGTCTAGCCAGCCACAAACCCCCAACCCCAAATAGCCTCCTCTTTCTATAGCCTATAGACAGAACCACAAGCATCAGAATCCAAGGACTAGTGGGGAGTCATTCAGATGGTTCAGATTATACCCCAATAGGCCTTCAATAGATAAGGAGAAACCTAGAACAACCCTTATCAAATACATGACACTTATTCAAGGCCTGTGTGTTAGTCAAGGTTCTCCAGAGAAATAAGAGAAATAGCAGGTGGAAGGTTTGAGCTCTATGATGGGAATTAGCTCACATTCTTATGGATACCAAGCACAAGGAGTCCTGGAGTCTGCTTTCTGTAAAAGAGAGAACCAAGAAGTCAGTGGTGTAATTGAATCCACGTCTGGAGGATGGGGGTTAATGTAAGGCTCAGAACCCAAAAGCGTAACAATCTAGAGCACTGATGCCCAAGGGCAGGAGAAGATGAATGTCTCAGTTCAAGAAGAATTTTTCTTCACTCTGCATTTTTGTTCTGATCCAGTTCTCAATGATTTAAGTCATGCCCCCACACACTGGTGAAGAAGTATCTTCTTATTTAGTTAACAAAATCACATGCAAATCTCTTGTGGAAACCCAATCACAAATGTACCCAGAAGTAATGTTTTACCAGCAATTGGGCTTCTCTTATCCCAGGCAGCTGATGCACAATTAACCAGAAGATGGAAGTGAATTTGATGGAGACAAGGGGGCATTCAGGGTAGGTAAGAGCACCTGAGCAAAAATGATAGAGTCATGTGTGAAAAGTCAACAAGGAGTTCTCATTTTTGTGTAGCCTCACTTCTACCTCTAAGCTATTAAGTAAGGATGCTCTGTGGGCTTTTAGTACTAAATGAGCCCATAAGTTTCTCTGTGTTAAAAGGGAGGATGTTTGTTAGCAAATCAGAGACCCAAGAATCAGCACCTGCTCTGCAGCCAACTATGTGAGAAAACAGGTGCTGTCAAACCGAGAAAATGATTTTATTATTCTTATAAATGATTATTCTACTCCTGGAAACTCAAAAAGAGCTTATAAGAGAGAAACTCAGCCTCCCAATGACAGCGCTGTTTCCAAATCAGAGTTGGCATTTGCATCAATTTTGCTGAGAGTGAGAAATTCTTTTTTTTCTCCTACTCTTGTATGATGAGGTAACAATAAAAGCTTTGGTTCCTTGTATGATAGGAAAATAATATTTGAAACTGCAGCCTTGGGAAAAAGATGAAGGCTTGCAGGCAGCTCAGCTCTTGTGATGGAAAAGGTAGCTGTGATGAGAAACACTGTGTGAACTGATGGTGTCCAATAAGATGCAGTCAACTGGTGAGACACAACAAAGGCCCTGGCTGACCCTCCTTACCAGGGAAGGGAGGAAGGGTGAAGGGAGAAAAGTTCCCAGCACCCACTGGAGTTGCCACCTGTTTTATCATACGGAACGTTCCCATCAGATGATTGTCTGCTCCCTCCTCTGAGCCATCTCTCTGCCCTGTCTCTAAGCTTCCCTCTTACAGCAGTCAGAAATCTTCCCAAGTCTCTGGCCTGCATTTGCTGGTCAATGACTCCTCCAGGGTTGCCCAAGCTATTAAGGTCCACTGACACTTCCAAAATTGTTCACCCTATCCACCAGATAGTGACTTTTCTGGGTTTGTGTCCTTCCCTTGCATTCAAGGCCTATACAGTCTTTTCTGGCTTTCCCATGGGCCCCAGACTCTGCAGATCCCCACTGCTATATTTCTGTTCAAATGGCCACCCAAACCCAAACTAGATGTCCTTCATGTCCTTTATACGTCATATCCACAATATCATCCAGTCTAGGCTTATTGAACTCCAGCTCCTAATCAACATACGGTTTGGGGTCAGGGACACAGAGGCAACAAAGGCAGAACACCAATCTCATGGAACTAGAGACAGGAGAGAGAAGAGCTCTTAGCCTTTTTCTACTGCTATAACAGAATAGCTGAGTCTGCGTAGTATAAGTACTAGTTTATTTGGTTCATGAATCAGAAGGTTGGAAAGTCTGAGCTAGCAAGTGATAAGAACCTTCTTGCACACCATTCCATGGCAGAGGGTATGGGAGCAAGAGGGGACCAAAGCCACCCTCATGATGACATCCAGCCATTCATGAAGACAGCGCCCTCCTGAGCCAATCACTTCCTAACACTGCTGCACTGGGCATTAAAGTTCCAAAGTACTGACTTTGGCGGATACATTCAAACATTGACAAAAGGAAAATAGTACTGGAAACATAGTGTGTTCAGCACAATAGTAAGAGAAAAAGCACATGGTACCATGCAGCACATGTAGGGGAGGAGGTGCAGGAGTCCCCTCCTAGGTGCCCAACCTGAATCTTCCCCTAACACCATCAACACAACCTGTTTGACCATGCATTTGAGAGACAGTCTGTGCAGGGCTTAAGAGCTCTTATACTTTGGAGCCGAATGCCTGAGTTTTAAATTCATGCACTACCACATACTAGCTGCATGTCCTTAAACAAATTACCCTCCCTCAGCCTTTGTTTCCTCACTTTAAAACGGAAATGTAGTAGTACTGACCTATATAAAATACTGCTTAAAACGTGATCTGGTGTAGTGTTAGTTCTGCAAGAATGTTTACTATTATAATAATAAAGCTCATAGGGACCCTTATAGTTGACTTCCTATGGGTAGCAGAACAGAATAGTCCCATAAATACTTGTAGAAAATGGTGCTTGGAAAGATACCGACTGCTTCTATTTAGATACATTTGTCCATGCCCTCCCTTCATCTCCATAATGACAATTCTTCCATTGGCAATGGTCATTGGCTCACACATTATACATACACTCCCAAGGAATGCTGATAGCATTGCATTTTGATTGACACTTTAAAAAATAATAATAAAAAAAGACTTCTGTCTTGAATGCCCAGGAATAGTCTCTGCAGTAAGTCTTCCAGCTTCAGGCCTCAGACAGAATTGGAAGAGGAAGTGATCATTTGTCATCTTTCTTTATAGGCTGCATTTCTGGAATCACTTCGATGCTAAATAGAACTTTTTAAAAATAGTCTTAACAAACATTTTGACAGTGACTCCACTATGGATACCAGAGGGATAAAGCTATAGAAAATGAGCACGCATGAAATTTGACCTGGCCTGCCAAATGGCCAGTGACTACAGCCTTCTTCTAAAGGGTATGTCCAGTGGCAGCAGAGTCCATCGCTCATGAATACCTTTTAGAAATATGGTGTTGGGTTGGCTATAAATGCCTCACATCCAGGAGTGCAATGTGGAATTAACCAAATGAGAGGCTCTTCATCCTACAGTGCCCAATTCTCTGCTGCGAGCAGTAAATGAGACCCTTGGGGAAATTCTGCAGGATAATTCTTTTTTAGAGTCTTTTATCTGCAGGATCAAGTCCAGATCAAACCTCAAATGTCAGAAAATATTGGCTTGGTGGCTTCATCCATAAGCAGTGGGCTTGGCTGGGACAATGATGTAGTTCAGAGAGAGAGACAAAAAGCCTAGATGCTATTGTGAATAGTATCATAGAGTAGAAGGATCTTGGCTCCCTAGGTAAATACACCCAGACTCCATGAAGCTTTAAGAAGTTTCTTAATCTCTGCAAACTCTGTGTTCCCATTGGTAAAGGGGAGGAAGTTAATGCCCCAAGGGAATATGGGAACAAATTGCCTTGCTTACTTATGTAAATATGGATGTGGTCCTTATTATGGTGCTATCACTGGAGATAAAATCCTGTGGTGGCAGGATAAGTCTCATGAAGGCAGGAAACTGATGCTTCATTCAGGAACCTGCTGCCCGCCAGGGTCTTGAAATATTTGCTGTTATGGCACCGACCCAAATTGGCTCCAAGGCCAATTAATTGATATCCTCAACTCTATGTCTGTTACTGCCTCTGTCTCCACTCACGTCTCTCAACAGATATTGCAACTAATTCCAGAACCACTGCCCTATCCTACTATAGCCCTTTTCACAGGAGATTTCTCCCTCTCTTCTTTCTCTATATTTTTTGTCCTCCTTCTCCTCATCTTCCTCACCTCCTTTTCCTTTTCCTGCTCCTCCTCCTTTTCCTCCTCTACTGTACTCTAATCATACTATTCTGTCTTTTGTTTTTTTGGCACAGAGAAAGTGGAAAAACTAAGCTGAAATTAGAAAGTAGATGGAAAAGGGAACCACTCTTGACTATCAGTAATTCTAGCAAATGTAGCCACCAATACAGCTAGGGTCACGGCCCTACAGTGATATGCTCCCACCTGAAAAAGCAGTGCTGGAAGAAGACAGTAGACCTCAGCCAACCCATTCTTCTAAACACAGAGAAATGGCAGTCCAGGGATACAAAGAGATTTAAACCATTGCAAGTTTGTGCTATAGTTAGAATTCCAGATCCCAATCAGAAGCTTCCCCTTTTTTCTCAAAGGCCATAAGGTATCTTTGAGACTGAAACTCCCACCTCTTCTTTCACAAGATGACAACTGACACTGAACCCAAATTCCAAACTAGGCACCAGCTAAACTGGAATTAAAGTGCAAATCTCCCTCTTCCCACAATTCCACTGCTGCCTCATCACCTATCTGTCAGCATTAGGACTGAAGAAATATGAACATTCTCTCTCTGTTTCTGTCTCTGTCTCTCTCTCTCTTTCCTCCCTCCCTGCATTTCCTCTTTCCATTTTAAGGAATATTTATTAATTGTCCAAGCAATCAATAGGCGAATTTCCTAGCACTTAGTATTGTCCTTACTTCCATGGGAGAACCAAAGAGGCAGAAATTGCCAAATCTGCCTTGAAATAATTCTAGGTGAGACAGACTAACAGATTTCTCATTCAGATTTTTATGATGGCTGAGATATAATGCAAATACTATACAATTCATCCATTTATAAAATTCGGTGGGTTTTGTCTTATTAACAGTTATACAACCAAACCCAGGATCGATATTCTAACATTTGTATTTCCCCAGAAAGAAATTCTATACCCATTAACACTTTATTCCCCACTTCTCTTCCCCTAGTCCACCACTAATCTACTTTCTATCCCTATAAATTTGTCTATTGAAGATTTTATACAGAGAATTATATGATGCATGATATTTTGCAGCTAGCTTTCTTGACATAGTAGAAAATTTCAAAGCACATCCATGTCTTAACATTATTAGTTCCTTGTCCCTTTTGTGGTTAGATATTACTCTGTCTCACAGGTATACCACATTTCATCTGCCCATTCATCAAATGATAAGCACTTGGGTTGTTTTCATTTCCTATCATGAATAACACTGCCATAAATGTTCAAATACAAGTTCTTGTATGAACATATGTTTTCACTTTTCTCAGGTATATACTTAGAGGTGAAATTTCTGGGTCTGCTATAGTTCTGTGTTTAACATTTTTGAGCAAGTGCTAGACTATTTTCCAAAGCAGTTGTACTATTTTTTTTCTTCATCCCCATCAGCAAGGTATGAAGATTCTCATTTCTCCACACCTTTGCCAATACTTATTATTTGTTTTATTTATTATTATAGCCAACGTACTGGATGTGGAGTTGACTCCTCTTATCCTATTGGCTAATTTTGTTAGAATCTTGTCATATATCTATTTGACTACTCTTATATATTCCTTGCAAAACTATCTATTCAAATTCTTTGCTCATTTTTAAAATGTGTTATGTGGCTGCTTTGATTTTAACTGTTTCCCTATGAAGTAGACTTACTTTTACTTATGTTAGGATTCTAAATGTTTCAATCCCATCAAATCTAGCAATGCTTATTTTAAAATGTTTACTGGTTCCAGAGCCCACCTGCTATCATATTTTTCACATTATTCCAAATTTAAGATGGAAAAAAAAATGACCGAACAGCCAGAAGGCCAGACACAGACTTCTAAGAAGACAAGTTTAAGCATGTTATACTTCAAACCAGAGTTTCTAAACACTCATTTCTTCCCAGACAGGCCCTCCCTGGTCATATGAGAGGGGTCACTGATGGCTGTTTACTTGTTACTGGGAGGGACCTTATCTTATAACAATGAACAGTGGCATCTGCCTTGCATTATGTCAAGGTTCATCTGTCCCAGAGGCAATGAGTTTCGAGATGATTCACAACAGGGGGGAGTTTCTGGGTCCCCGCTCCCTACCCATTACCTATATCCTCACCCATACCCTAACACAGCCAGTCCAAAGGCAGTCAACTCTGCAAGAAAGAACAGATGCCCCATTCCCCGTAGGATGCATCCTCTGAGCATCTGCCACATGCCAGATTCAGGAGTCAGCACTGTGGTATTCAGCACAGCATTCCCTGACCTCAGCTCACGGTGGCCTTCTGAGAAAACAGGCAGTTTCTTACCAGTGTGATCCATGCTTCAACAGGGCGACCTACAAGAAAGTCTGAGACATGGACGGAAAGCCTCACTTAGATTGGGTGTCCTTGGGGTCCTCCTAGAAGGGCTTCCGACTGGCTCTTACTGGTTTAACAGAAGTTTTAGGGCATCCCTGGCTCATTATCCAGTACATATACAAACCTCATGAAAAGGGAAAACTGTAATGACTGAAAGTTCAAATTTATTTAATCAGTAGTGTTTATAAAAACAAAAATATCTATAGTCTTGATTATTTACTGTTTGTTTTTTTTTAAATTTTATTTAAAGAGAAGAAAGATAACAAAACAAAACAAAACAAAATAGAATAAAGGGTAGCAACAACACAGAATTCCAAGGAAAAAAGGAAAAGAACAACAACAACAAAACCTAAGAGATTATTACTTGGCAAATTACATACTGACTTCTTGGAAATAGTTGTTCAAATTATAAAGTTAAAACATGTAAAGTAGACATTCAAACAGTGAGTCTGTTAACAGTTCTGTTCCACGATCTGACAAAAAAAAACCCCGCAATATGGTCATCCATCTTACCCACTCAAATATACATTCAATTATATCAAAAGGGTAAAATTAAACACAACAAAACAGAACAAAGCAGATCACAAGAAAGCAATGTAAGGGACATAAATTCCAAAACTAGACAATTGGAGATATTCACTCTCTGTCGTATTGACTCTTATTTTCTTCCAAATAGTTGTCCATATTGTCACATACAAGGAATTCACATGAAACAACATAATATGGAATTGATCTGAGCAGGACAAGGAAGGCGTTTCAGGTCTTCAAGACCAGACAATAGGGACACTGAGAATGGCTGTCATAGTGTCTCTCATTCTTCTAAAAACAGCTGTCCATACCTTCATGTGTGTTGAACTTAAACAAAACAAAGCAAGCTAAAATCACTTAGAACAAAGAATGATAATTTTGCTGGATTACACATCATGACATTATGGAATCAGCACTGGGTATTGTAGTGTCTCTTTTTCCTTCAAAGTAGTTGTTCATTTCAACATGTGTTATATAGTTGATTCTCGTAAACTGTTTATAAACTCTACACATGCATGAGTCTCTACATGTATATCTATCCTTTCTGTATTACAGGTAAAAACAAAACAAAGCAAGATAAAACAAAATAATTCCTAGAAAAGCATGAAGCACAAAAGTCATATATAACCACAATACAAGGTGATCTACAATGGTTCTTCTTGACTGCATGATGTCTCAGCAGTATATAACAACATTAATAAAAACAAAGCATTGGAGACATTATAAGACTTCAAAAGCAAGAATTAATCAAACCAGAGTGGGTATCTTAATGAATCTTGTCATCTTCAGTGTAGTTGCCTATACTCTTAGACTTAATGCTATCAATCATAACAGATTTAAATAAAATCAGTCAATATAAAGTAGCAATCTAATAACCCAGATTCAAATAAGATCAGTCATAATAAGACAGTATAAGTTATAAAGGGCTTCAGATTAAGTTGATAGGAAATTAGGGATGATTACCATAAAATGTCCTCTTATTTTTGAGATAGCTGACCATGTCCTCAAGTCTAGCGTACGTACACAAACTGGAGCAGCACGTAATCCATCCAAGCAGAGTGATGAGAATAATGTAAATTTTAAATCTTGTTACCCAATTAACAATATGCTCTGCCTTCCTTTTTTAGACAATTCCTCCCCTTTCACTCCCATAGGGTGCACTGCTTGTTTTGGGTCCCACCGCCTCCCTACGTAGAGCATCTCAATGGACCCTATCTCCTGATCTACTCTCTCTGTTAATATTTCAAGATCATCTATACTAGAGATTACAGCCAATCTTCTCTGCCTTATTTCTTCTATTCTATTTTTCTGCCATTGGTTGTATATTTTTCTGTTCCACTCCACTGTCTTCCCCGTTCACTGAGGCCTCTCTGCCATTGTTCCTGAAATGCTCGTATTCTTGTTCTCTCTCTCTCTCTCTCTCTCTCTCTCTCTCTCTCTCTAAAATGTCCTTCAGTATATTTTGTAGGGTTGGATTGGTGGTCACAAATTCTCCAAGTTCCTCTTTGTCATGGGAGCATCTTGTTTCTCCACTAATTTCTAGAGAGAGTTTTACAGGATACATCAAATAGGGCTAGAGTTGTTCTCCTTCAGGGCTTGAATTACTTCACTCCAAGGTCTTCTTGACCTGATTGTCTGTGTCGAGAAGTCTGCCGTGATTTTGATGGGTTTTCCTTTATAGGTGATCTCTTTCTTTTCTCTGATGGCTTTTAATATTCTGTTCTTATATTGAATTTCTGGGATCTTGATTATTATGTGTCTAGGTGTAGTTCTGTTTTGGTTGTAGGTGGCTGGAGTTCTATATGCTTCATACATCTGCATATCATTTCCTTTTTCTATGCTTGGGAAGTTTTCTTTAATGATTTCTGTGAATAGCCTTTGCA
>PVJX010013713.1:0-46617 GCA_004027295.1 Dolichotis patagonum | reverse complement strand
AAAATGTGCTGTTTGGAACTAGCAATTATGTGGCAGAAAACCAAGTTCAAATTTGCTTTCCAGAAACTCTTAGAGGGGACTGGGCTGTGTGTAGCTCAGTGGCAGTGCTCAGAGGCCCATAGTTCAATTTCCAGCACCAAAAAGAAAAACAGAAACTGTAAACAAAACAAGAAACTAGGAAAAAACCTAGACACCACTTAGCAAACATTTGTTTATGCCTACTTTGATCCTGAGAGTATGCTAGAATTGAGATATAATACTGAATAAAACACAAATCGTGTCTTGAGGTTCTGAAGTTAGCAGTAAAGACAGTGGTCTGAATAATTATAATGTGGTAAAAGAAACACCAATAAAATATACACAGAATGTCTCATGAGTAATTAAGCTCATAGTCTTAGGTAGGATTTCAAAAGTAAAGTTTGAACTGTCTTGAAGAGAGAATAGAAATTCTATATAATACAGTTTGAAAGTGTTTTGGCTTGGGTCAAAATACTTTTTTTTCTCATGTGCTGGGTATGGAATCCTAGGTAAGAACTATGATATATCCCCATCCCTAACTGCTCCTATTGATGTCTCAAGATTAATTTTTCTCCTAATGAATGCCTGCCTTTTCCAACTCAGAACTGAGTCAGCTAAATATGTAATGAGCTCCTCTTGTCAAACAACAATTATACTTCCTAATACCCTGAATGAACTGAACCCTAAGGTGTAAAAATGAGCGTTTACCTCAAATAATATCACTGAGGCAGTCCTCCCCATCATTTTTCCTCAGAGATACCATTTTGTTTTTCCTTTTGCCTTCTGTATAAAAATATGCATCTTCTGCTTTTCTCATTTTCTTCTCCTTTGATTATCTTCCATGCTTTAGTTCTCCTCCTTGCCATTGTACTTATCAAAATATATAAAGGTATGCTTGTCAGTTATTTATTTATTTATTTATTTATTTATTTATTTATTCTTTGAGACAGGGTCATGCTATGAAGTTCAGTCTGGCCTTGAACTCACTATGTAGCCAAGGCTGGTCTCGAACTTGCAGTAAATGGTGTTCCTGCCTCATCTTCCCAAGTGCTGAGATTACAGGCATGTGCCACCACCACACCCCAGCTGAATTTCATTTTTCTAACTGCAACAATGCTAGGAAATCTTCCTAGTTTACAGCTCTGCCTGTATCTAAAACTGACCATAATATTTAATTTCAGTGAGACCTATATATTTGTATATATTATATATATATGACATATATCCTATATATGATATGTATACCCTATATATATATACTATATATATATATAGGATATATATATCCTATATATGTAGTACAATGCCATCACTAAGAATAACATGGGAGGGATTTTTTAGTGTGAACAATTTTTCCTCTGCCTTTCTCTTAACTATAAAACTATGTAGATATATTATCCTGTCCCAGGAGGTCTTTGTCCCCCAGGGCCTTCTTATTGAGAGATTTTATAGCTATTACAGTACAGTTTTCTACAACAAAATATACAAAGACCTTATGAAATTGATGTACTGGAGGAATGGCTACAGATGAATAATTCTTTATTTTTTTTATTCTTTTTTTGAGATGAATAATTCTTTACAAAGAATTTTTGTAAGGAAGAAAAAGTTTATTTAGCTCACAGTTTGTAGAGGTTTCGGTCCATAATCAGCTGGTGGCGTGGAGTGGGGGCCAGAGTTTATGGTGGCAGAAGACAGAAAGCGCAGGAAGAGCGGAAAGGGGAAGCAAGCTTGTCCTTCTTCATGGTGAAAGCAGGTTACCTGCCCTTGGGTGGGTGCAGCACTCACTCCATCTCCATGCCCTCCTCTTGCACAGGCTGAGGATGTTTACAAAGTAAGGACCCTGGCCCTTGGTGGGTCACTTAGGTTTCTAAATTTCTCAAATTGACACAATGAATTTACCATTGCAATATCCTAGAGTGTAAATAGCCACTCTAGGGCCAAAGGGTTTGTTTTGAAATATTTTAGAAAAGTATGTTTTCTTTAGTATATTCCACATAATTTGAACTTTTCAGAAGTGCATTTTCTGGGTAAATAAAATTCTCTCCCCCTTCTTATCCAACAGATGCAAATATCCTAATGCTGCATCGCACAGCTAGTCATTTGTCTCCCTCCGTTTTGATAGCATCACTTCAGACTGAGCTTCGTGTGAAAGAAGAGACCCTGGCTGGGAGAGCAGAGATATCCTTACTGCCACCACTTCACTCCACTTCGGGTATCTCCATCTCTAAGTGCAGAAGCAAATATGCCTCTTATTCCAAGCAAAAGAGAAAAGGACCGAGAAGATACATTAAGTCTGTCATTTACTCTCAGTGAAAGGGAAACTGACAAAGAGGTCAAGTTAAAAAGATCACTCCCTAAAAGAGAAAGTGTTCATGATGACAAGTTCGAAGATGCCTATGAAATTATCCCTGTGGCAACAACCATGAATCTAGTCTCTTCCTTGGAAGAGTGTACAACTGGATTGTACTTATTTCTAAATAACAGATTCTCAGATGCAATAAACCTCATTCACCCATGGTCTAAAAACAGCGTATACCATGCCCTGATATACAGTATGCTTATGGTTGTCAAAGCCATCCTGACTTTTGATCCACAAGATATACGGGTTGGAATGAATGCGGCAAAGGAAGCTTTGAAAACGTGTAACAATTTCCGAAAGAAAGGAAGGATAATGTCTTTATCTCATCTAGTGAGCAGACAGGGAATAAATGCTGTCACGGAAGAGGAATTGCATGCGGAGGTCTGCTATGCTGAGTGTTTGATCTTGAAAGCTGCCATAACATTTATACAGGATGACAGTTTGCTTGGTTTTCTTAAAAGTGGGATAAACATTGGGGCAAGTTACCAAACATACAAAGATTGTCAACAGGTAGTAACATACATGTCTCACAACCAAAGCAAAACCCATAGACACCTGGTGGGAGGAATCAAGTTTGGACTTGGAGCGTTCAACTTGATGTTATCACTTGTTCCGCCAAGGACACTTAAACTTCTCAATATTGTTGGATATTCTGGTGACAGAGAGGTAGGCTTGGCTTTGCTTCATGAGAGTGCATCCGAACTCCATATAAATAATATTTTAAGTGTTCTGACTTTACTCTTTTATTACAATTACATTTATGTAGCTTTTGGTATTGAAAATCTCTCCAATTCTGCTACAGAGAATCTCCTCCTAATCTACCTCAAGAAGTTTCCAAATTGCGTTATACTTAATTTTTTTCATGCGCGTCTTAGTATGCTGAGAGGCAATTTTGAAAAGGCACAGCTGAAATTGCAGGACTGTATTTTTATTCAGAGTGAATGGAAGCAGGTTCATCACCTCTGTTATTGGGAGCTCATGTGGTGCCACGTGTTTCTGCAGAGCTGGAGGCAGGCTTACTACTGCGCGCACCTGCTGTACCTACACAGCAGGTGGTCCAAGGCCACCTATGTGTACAGCAAGGCTGCCATCCTGGGCTTGCTTCCTTCTGACTTCGTGAAATCAGTAAAAGAGGACACTAACTCTCTCTTTTTAAATGTG
This sequence comes from Dolichotis patagonum, assembly GCA_004027295.1. Lineage (NCBI taxonomy): Eukaryota > Metazoa > Chordata > Mammalia > Rodentia > Caviidae > Dolichotis > Dolichotis patagonum. The sequence goes on along the minus strand of PVJX010013713.1, from coordinate 43,079 downwards.
GATAGCCTAAGAAACAAAATTTTAGGCACACCCGTGCCGATAGAGCAGTTCATTGCTGAGAAAGGTCAGCGCTATGGAATGACCACAGGCTGGTTTACAGCACAGCCCCTGCTGGAATTAATTTATGCCTGGAGTGGATTCCGGATCATGAGCAAAAGGCTCGAGCTTATTTCAAGCTGGCTGTCAATAATTGACAGAGGAAAAGACCTTTTGCAAGAAAATCCAAATGAGGTGTACGGCACAGACGACGTAAGTTTGCTAAATCTGTTGAAAGGTCTGTGCCTGAAGCACTTAGGCAAATACTTGAAGGCTGAGCACTACTTTAACCGCGTTATTCAGAAGGAGAAATCGTTAAAATATGACCACTATTTGGTGCCATACACGCACTACGAGCTGGGAGTTCTACATTACCTGAGAGGAGATTACGCCAGTGCAACAAAAAGCCTAAACAACATTAGGAACTACAAAGATTATCCCATGGAAGCCCGCTTACAGTTCCGGGCTCACATAGCCCTGGAGCAAATCGCCAAAGAAAAGTGACGCAAACACAAAACGTGTGTTTAGTATGAGTCAAAAATATACATCAGCGCGATAATGAGCAGGTAGAAAAATCATTTCTTCGTGGAAAAATATCCACGAGGTGGCTGCCAAGCATCTGATCAGTAACAAGTAAAAAACGGAACTGACCATTTCTTTTCCCTGTTCTCCTTGCCTGTAAAATACATGGCTTAGACTAGTAAATGGAGAGATGTGTATTTTTTAAAAAGCAAAGGTAAGGGCTGGAAATTCAGCTCAGTTGTTTAAGCGCTTACCTGATAAGCGCAAGATCTGAGTTTGATCCCCGGTACCAAAAAAACAACAAACAAACAGCGAAGGCAAATCGTGTACATCACAAAACATTGTCTTGTAAGCTGTGAGTTTATTATGTTACTGTTTTCAAAACCTCAAAAACTCCTGAGCGTAGTGGTACATACCTGTAATTCCAGCACTTGGGAGGCTGAGGCAGGAGGATCACTGGTAGTTAGAGGCCAGCCTGGGCTACATAGTGAGTTCAAGGCTAGCCTGAACTACACATCTAAACCTTGTTTTCAAAACAAAAATCAAAACAAAACAAAACAAAAAAATCCTCTAAAGGTAATTTTAACGTCTCGCTAGATCATACAACTCAAATAAAATAGGAAAAATAGCTACACTAAGTATCAAAGTGCCCTATAAATATTTTTTTAGTTTAGGAGAATTACTTCAAGGTCTTACTGTTATTTCAAAACTATGGTATACTGGATAAGTTAGTGTGAATTGTTTTCCCAAGTACACATTCTTTTTTTTTTGAGACAAGGTCTCACATATAGCCCAGGCTGGTCTCAAACTCCCAGCTGTCCTCCCAAAGATCCCGAGTGGTGGGATTATAGGCATGCACCACCATGCCCAACTGCATTCATTTTAATTGGCTTCTTACAACAGAGACGATTTTTCCCCTTGTGTATCAGGAGTATTTTTGTTTTTACTTTTTTTCATGAGGCAACTCAAATTTGGGTTTAATAATTTGTCCCAGGATAGAGAAGAACCCCCCCCCACACACACACACATTCACACCTTTTAAAATTGGGCCTGATGGTACACACCTATAATCCCAGCACTCTGGGAGGCTGAGGCAGGAGGCCTAGCAATTTAATGATTTCGTTAGTGAGACCCTGTCTCAAAGTAAAATAAATAGAGGGCTGAGGATGCAGCTCAGGGCAAAGGCCCTGGGTTTCATCCCAGTACCACCACCACCACCACCGCCACAGTAAATCCTTTGAAGATGACTTTCGGAGGCCAGAAGAGGATAGATGGTGAGGGTTGTGGGGGGTGGCTGGGCTGTTAGAGGAAACATTTAATTACCATATGACCCCCTTTCATTGTCCTTCCTCAGGGGCAATATTAAGACTGGTTCTTCAACACTTGGATGTATCCACAGCTGTCAGGCTAACCTGACAGTAAACGTAGCTCTAGGAAGAGGGCTTGTTATTTTACCTGCCTGGCAGATAAAAATCAGTTCCCAGTACCTGGACCAGTAAGTCCAGCTGAATATATGCTCTCTCATTTGTTTGTTTTGTTTTGTTTTGTTTGTTTGAAACAGGGATCTTGCTACTAAATCCAGGCTGGTTTTTAACCCTGTGTAACCCAAACTGGCCTGGAACTTGTGATCCCTCTGCCTTAGCCTTCTCCAAGAGCTGGTATTATAGAAACTTAAAGCATTCTTCCCTTTACTCATGTTTTGAAATCGAAGTTTCTGGAAAAGTCTGGCTTGCTAAAATATGTTAGCAAATGCATTATCTAAATGCTTTTGGTGCAGGGTGAGGTGGCACATGCCTGTAACCCTGGCATTCTGGAGGCTGAGGCAGGAGGATTGCTTTGAGTTCAGGGCAGCTTGGGATATGCACAGTGAGTCCAAGGCCAGCCTGAGACCCTGCATAGTGAGACCCTGTATTAAGTAAACAAACAAATAAGCAAATTAACTAAATGCTTTTGGTGTCCATACAACTATTTGGAGTACAATAGGGAGCCAATAGTTCATATTTAGTAGTAATGCTTTTACTAAACTTTCTTCAAATTTAAACAGAATTCTAAGTGAAAAATTGTGTTTGATTATTCCCTTTTATTTAATTAGGATGGCATCATGGTTAAGAGGGCAGGTTCTTGGCCAGATTTTTATTCTAGCTCTGTTACTAACTAGCTATACGCTATGAATTTCTCTGCCTCAGTTTCCTTAGCTGTAAGACAGGAATAATAACCATCCCAATCTCATGGTTCTCCTGCGTGAGGATAGAGCCAGTAAACATTTATCATCACAGTTACTGCTAATAATCCTTATTTTCAGGGCAGAGAACTTTCTCAGAAAAAGCAAAAATCCCTTTGTTTTCTGCTTGATTTGTTAACTTGCCTTTTCTGTTCTCAGTTTATCGTGGTCACTCTCTACCCAAATTACAGTTTTCATTTTGTAAAAATATCTCTGCTTCTTCCAAAGAATATCGAACGTATTGAGTAAACAAATATATATTGAATGCCTCCTATATGGAGGAAGTGAACATTATACTGAGGATGCAAGATAAAGTATAATTTCTCTCCAGGCTTTATTAAGAAGGTAAGTTGGAAAGTTTTTTTGGATTTTTTTGTGTTGAAACAATTAAATATTACATATTAATATAAACATAAATATAGAATAAAATATTAAAATGGTTTGGACTAAAAAAATGTTGTTTTAACATAGTGCAGTTCGTATTAAACCAAGCCTACATGTTTTTCTCTTGTGATACTGAGAGCTGAGCCCAGAAGCTATATCCTCAGTCCTTTTTATTTTTTATTCTGAAACAAGTTCTCACTAAATTGCCAAGTTGCCCACGCTAGGCACAAATCTGCGGTCCTCCTGCCTCACTCTTCATGAGTTCTGGGGATTACAGGTGCAGTACACCCCCGCGAAGTCATGGTTGAGAGTTTGTGGCCTCAGTCTTTGGCGGATTTTTCCTTAGAACAAAGCTAATAATTGTTTGAAAGAAACTCCTGAAACTTCTCAAAACCACTAATGTGCTACTTAATTGTTTATTGGCAAGAAGTATGCAAGTAGCCAATCGGAGAGCGGATTCAGTTCTCCTTGCTGCTGATTGGTTGCTGCCCTATGATATACCGGCGTTCCCGCATCATAATAGGTTGCTGTGCCCTCTATAGCTATCTTAAGTGTTCTAGGTTTTGCTCTTCATAAAGCAGTAAGATCCCTAAAATGTCACCAAAATGCCCTACACCTTCTAAAGCTTTATTCATGCAGTATTTTACTAAACTGCATAACCGTGGGAACAATAACATATATGGAGTTTAAACTATAAAAATAGGCATTAAAAGGCATTTTTCTGACCATATCTGATATTCAGTTTTTCACATTTCACAGGTACTCTAAGAATATAACCCCCAGGAATTTGGGGGTCCACTGTATTACAACCACACCCCCTAGCTATACTTGTTTTGTTGTTGTTGTTTGTTTATTTGTTTTTGAGACAGGACTCACTATCTAGTCCAGGCTAATCTTGAACTCACTATGTAACCCAGCCTCACCTTGAATTTGCCATGTTCCTCCTGCCTCAGCTTCTCAAGTGCTGGGATGAGGGCATGACTACCTCTCCCAGATAGCTACACTTATATAATTTATGGGTTTCCAGTTTGTGACCTCTGATCTGTTCCTTTTATTGACTAGAAAGTGCTCATGTTTCATCTTTAGTACCATCTGTCCTGATAAACAACATACTTCAAAACCTATCAAAGTCACAGGGCAGGGAGGCGAGCATGAGATTAGAACATAGGGAGGTAGATAGTTTTATGAATTCTGTGCTGGGATAAGACATGACAAATTAGAGTCCAGCATGGTGGCAGATGCCTATAATCCCAGCACTCAGAAGGCTAAGACAGGAAGATCACAGCAAGTTCAAGACCAGGCTGGGCTACATAGTGAATTCAAAACCAGTGGAGTCTACATAATGAAGCCGTGTATCAACACCTTCCCCCAACAAAAGACCTGACAAATCATTCATTCCCCTAAAATATGCATACATTTTTAGAAAGTCTGTATCTCAAATTCTTGGTATCTGAGAAATACTCTAAGCCTGTAGCATGTTTTCTACTTTTTTTTTTTGGTTGTACAGGGATCAACCCTAGGGTCTTGTGCATGATAGGTGCTGTACCACTAAACTACATCCCCAGCCCTGTTTTATTTTGAGGTGGGATCTTGATAAATTGCTCATGCTGGCATTGAACTTGAGATCCTTCTGCCTCAGCCTCCCAAGTAGACTGAGATTACGAGTGTGTGGCACTTTACCTGGTTTCAATCCCTAGTTTTTTTTCTTTTTTAAAAAAGTTTTTTGAGACAGGGTCTTGTTTTGCATTTCAGGCTGGACTTGAACTCACTCAAGGTTGGCCTCAAACTTGTGGTGCTCTTTCTGCTTCAGTTTTCTCAGTACTGCATTGCAGGCGTGTGCCTAGCTTTCTTATCTTTTTTTTTTTTAAGCTTTCTTTTCTGTTTTCAGCTTCTGACCATGGGTTACTGAATGTCCACGAAGCATACAATATATTTGTTTCCATTTACTAAAATACGATCCTGGTCCAGGTGCTGGAATATAGCAACATGAGGAAGAGAAAAAGGAGGAAAGTCGGCCCCCAGAACTCAGCAGGGATCTGAAGCAAGAACTGAAACCCAAGAGGAGAGCAAAGAGAGAGATTTCAGTGAAGAAGAAAGTGGTCCTGGTACCTTCTCCTTGAGCCCTGACTCACTACATGGGAGGGCTGGCTTGAATCTGCAGACACATAGTTGTTAAGAGTTTTCTGGTACAATAGAGAAACGAAGTACAAAAAGAACAGGTTTATTGAGGTGAGGATGTAGGAAGGAGCACAAACCCATGGCGCCTGGGCTGTCTCCCTCGACTGGAATATAGGGAGTATGAGACACTTGTAACCTTTGAGCGGGGATAGTGCTTAGGGCAGGCATTGATGACGTGCAAGGAGCTGATTGGAATTTTCTTCATGGGCAAACAGGAAGGGGAGTTTCAATTAGGGCTGAGGAAGAAGCAGAAAGTGGTAGGTGTTCCCACTTTGGCCTTTTGCCACGTCAGACCACTGTCATAATTGTACAGTAATTTATACTAGGGCAAGAACCTTTCAATAGTAACTATTGGCACACCCCAGAGGTCTTAATGGAGAAACACATCGGTGGAATGGAGCAGTGAACACAGTGGTATGCTGTGACTGATGAGTTCTTCAGGTTCAGATGTTTCTCAGGAGAAGGCAACTGACTGGTAGCCATCTTGGAGAGGAGCCAACTGAGTTTGGAACTCTAAGCAGCTGTAAGTTGGCTCTATCTAGTGTATCCCAGTGTCAGGGTGAGGTAGAACTGAGTTCAAGTTAGCAGGAGGTCAAGGAGTCAAGTTTAAAATGGTGGGAGGCACACAGTGTTGCAGAATAAACAAATTGGGTTCCAGATTTGCAGCCTGAACTTCAGTGGAACCTAAAGGTGCAAGTTTGCTGGGACTATCCACCACCCCATTGTAAATCTACCACAGCTTCCTAGGATTAATCATGTTGGATCTGGACTCTGTCTTCCACTGACAACAGAGACAAGCCCCAAAGCTGTACATTCTTTTACTTATTTTCATCTCTAGTTTTTTTCTTCTTTCTTGATTGATTGTTCTAGTTTTTATATGACTGTGAGCATTGCTTCTAGTTCTTTTTGTTGTTGTTCTGGTCTGTTCTTTTATTTCTTCCTTCTTTCTTTCCTATCTTCTTCACCAGTTTCCCAAGGTTTTTGTAATCTTCCTTTGTCCTCCAGCCTTGCTTCTAATCTCTTCATCTTCTCTATTTCTCTACCACCCCAAACCCCTATAGGAAGAGATACTGATCCATAAAGAATGCTGGCTTGCTAAGTGATTCGCTTCCCCATTTGTCCCTGATTTGGTCAATTTTACCTGAACACTTAAACTTATTGGTTGACCATAACTCTGTCCCACCTCATGCCCATCTGCCTTGCGAGTTCCCAGTTTTCCCCAACTTTAGATCCGCCTGACCTCGTGAGTTTACTCTATAAAAATCTCTAGAAAATACAAAATCTTTGGCAACCCACTCGGGACCCCTTCTGGCTCTCAGACAGAAGCTTTCTTTCTCTCAATAAATATTTCTGCTCTTAACCTCTGTTGTTCTTAAAATTCATTCTTCGATTTTAGAGAACTTGAACTCATTCTGGACATATAGTAGGTTGGAGTTTCATTCTCCTATGTCAATACTGTTGCTATTGCTGATTGTACTACTTTACCCAATGTGACATAATTGTTCTAGTCAATTGTTCTTCCTGGTAGAGCAAGACTGAGTTTGCCTAAGAGTCATAAAAGATAATACAGACCAGTGCCAAAGAAACAGAGGCTGGGCCAAATAGGTAGCAACTTTTCATTCCTAATAAATCGAAGAGGGAGGATCTTACAACATACTCAAAACCCAAAAGCCAGCTACACAGACTTCTGGGAAGATGGCTGAGTGGTGAGCAGCAGAGAAAGAGCCTCTCTGAGATTTGGTGTCTAGACACTGGAATATAGCAACCTGAGGAAGAAAAGATGGGAAGTGGGCTCCTAGGACCTAGGAAGGATCTGAAGCAAGAATTGAAGCCTATGGGAAGAGTAAAGAGAGACTCCAGTGAAGAAGGAGGAGGTGACAGGACATGCTTTCTCCCTGAGCCCAGATTCACTGAGTGGTGGGGGTTCAGCTCAAACCCACAGACTCACAGGCAACCCCAGAAGCCTATGTGGAGATACGCACCAGTAGAATGGAGCAGTGGACTCAGTAGTGTGCAGTGGATAGTGAGTTATTTACATTTAGATGTCCCCAGGAGAAGGCGTTTAGCCTGTAGCTGTTTTGGAGAAAGGCCAACTGAGCTCAGAACTCAAAAAAGCTGTGGGTCAGGCTGTGAGTTAAAGTCTGTAGGAGGTCAGGCAGCCAAGTTCAAACTAACAGGAGCTAAGTTCAAGCCATCAAGAGGCACATGCAGTGTTGCACAATGAACAAATCAGTATCTGCTGTAGAGTCACTGATCGTGTCTTTCACTATGGTCACTAGCTCTGTAATTATCCAAGAAATGATTTCTGATTTGATTTTTTTCTAGACTCTTGTTCCTTCTTTGTTACTTTTGTGTTAACACTTTAGAGAGTTCAGGTGGGTGGCTTTAAAATTGTTCTACCTCATTGCCCCCTGGGTTTGTCTTCAGTGAGCTGAAAGTCTGGGGTTGAATCTTGTTTAATTGTCTTCTAATTTTTTTCAGTTTATTTCCTGAGTGGAGACTTGTAAATTTTGTTTATGGCAAGTAACTTTATATAGAACCCTTTAGAGATGAATGCTTTTCAGCATTCCTGAATTTTAGTCTTCCTGATGTAGCTGGCTTTGGGTTTTGAGTCTGTTGCAAGATCCTACCTCTTCAATTTATTTGGGGATGTCATAGCAAAAAACTTCCCAAGCAGAGAAAAAATTTGGCATACAGATAAGTGAGACATATAGAATTCCAATTAGCCACGTTTAAAACAATCTACACCAAGGCATATAATAGTCAAGATTCCAGAAATTCAACACAAGAATAGAATCCTAAAAGCTATTAGCGAAAAGAAACAAGTCATCTATAAAGGAAAGCCCATCAGAATCACAGCAGACTTAACAAAAACCCTCAAGTCAAGGAGAGCTTGGAGTGAAGTATTTCAAGCACGAAAAGGAAACAACCTCCAACCCAGATTGATGTACCCAGCAAAACTATCTTTTCAAATTTGATGGAGAAATAAGATAATATATGACAAAGAACACCCAAGGAAATTCATGAACACCAAACCAGCACTCCAAAATATTCTGAAGGATATTCTACAAAGAGATAACAAGGGTTACAACTCCATGAACCTCAACAAAATGAGTTCACTAGACAAGGCAAGCAGTTAAACAGAGGAGGGGAAATGGGAACCAACAACAGGAAAATAACACGACAAGGATAAGTCAATGTACATCAGTGTTAATGGTTTCAATTCACCAATCACCTCCCCATTCGATCTTGATTTAATCAATTTTACTTGAGCAATTACACTCATAATCTTATTGGATGACTGTAGTTCTGTCCCACCTCATGCCCGCCTGCCCCTTGAGTTCCCATTTTTTCCCCCATCTTAGACCCATCTCACCTCATGATTTTGGTCTATAAAATCCCTAGAAAAGACAAGGTTCTTCTCAACTCACTTTGGACTCCTTCTATCTCTTTCTTGGACAGAAGCTTTCTTTCTCTCAATAAATATATTCTGCCCTTAAGCTCTGTTGTTCCTAAAATTCATTCTTTGATTTTAGAGAACACGAACTTGTACTAGACATCTAGTAGGTTGAGAGTTTCTTTCCTCTGTATCACCAGAATTAAAAGTCTGAGTGCTACCTACTGGATAAGGTTGCTTTGCTACCTTCTGCTGGCCATGAACTGTCCCTCCTCTGTGATCCCTCTCTGCCATGCCACCCTGCCTTGGAGCTAGCTGATTATGGACTGAAGCCTCTAGAAACTGACTAAATAAACCTTTCCTCCCTTAACTTGTGGGGTGTTGGGTATTTTGTCTCAGCAACAAGAAAACTAAGACACTCACTGTGTAGTTCAAGCTATTCTGAAACTCTCTAGGTAGCCCACACTGGCCTTGAACTTGTAGCAATCCTCCGGCCTAAGCCTCCCCAGTGCTGGGATTACAGGTGTGTGCCACTAGGCCTGGTGTATAAAATAAAAAAAATTAAAAGAAGGGCTGTGTGTAGCTCAGTGTGGAAGGCCCTAGGTTCAATCCCTAGAAATGTAAAACAAATTTAAATTGAGTACCTACTATATGCCAGGCAATGTGCTCAATGTAGAAAATATGGTATTTAGGAAAACAAGCTTGGACCCTGGCTTTTGAGGAATTTGAGACCTACTAAAAATTTGTTTTGGAGGGGGCAGGTTTGAGACAGGGACTTGTTATGTAGCCCAGGTTGGCCTTGAACTTGCAGTGATTCTTCTGCCTCAGTCTCCTGAATGCTGGGCTTACAGGTACATGCCACCACACCAAGCTCATACTACATATCAGTGTATGGCTAGTTATGCAGTTTTAGAGTTGACAGGACCTGCATCATCTAATCACACATGTTCATTTACAGATGAGGAAATGAAAATCCTAAAAGGTGAATGACTTCAGCAGCACAAGGAGTGGTGTGCTGGAGCCAGTTCACACTCCCTGGAAAAAGTCCATCATTAAATATTCAGGAATTTTGTGATCCAGTTCTTAAATCACTAGTACCCTGAAATCAGCCACAGTGGAACTATTTATGCCACAAAGATAGCAAACAATGCAAATCCTCAGGCCCATCAGGAGAAACAATTTTCTAGATTGCTACAAATTTAACCAAACTGAGACCAAAACTACTAAACTCCTTGGCCTCCTCCCCTCCTTTTTTTTCTCAGTGGCGGGATAGAGCCCAGCACCTGTGTGCATGCTAGGCAAGTGCCTACCACTGAGCTACATGCCAGCCTGTTTTGTTAGTTTTTTTAAGTCTAGTTTAAAAGTGAAAGTATAGCATACAAAACTAAATCAATATGTGCTTGATGAATGAATGTAGAAATAAAGAATAACACTTGTAGTTGGTTCTACTAATTGAATGAATGAAAAAGACTATTTAAAAAGTCCTGGGCCAAAAGGTCCAAAGTTTTTTTTTTTTCTTATAATCATGCCTTGCCTGAAAAACACTTAATGAATTATCAACTGCTTTGCTACCATTTGCTACTTACTTTTAACACTCAGTACTCTGAACTGAATTTTGTAATAGTTTGGCAATGGCAGGGCAGCTTTTTCTTCGTACTATGATAAAGAACAGCAAATAGGTTTAAGAAGACTGGGTCTTTCTAATCTCTGATTTTACTTAAGGGTTAAACCCTTGAGACATAAGCCTGGGTACAGTGGACCCACTCCTTACTTATCTACTGTAAATTTGTACTTTAGCATTTTAGTAGCCAGGTGAGAGTCTCAGTACCTTTCCCTGAGGGATACAGGAAGCAATCTATGTGTTTACCCACTTGGTATGATGAACAGCAAGGAGTGTACACATGTACAAAAGTGGTAAGATGGAATTTGGACCCACTTTTATGCTCCCACTAACTGCTTTTGTATCTATTTATCCTAGCATCACAGAGGGTCTAATAGACCCATATCAACCCAGATTTTTTTTTTAAAAAAGTTCTCTTTTGATTTTTGTGGTATGAGTAGCCCAATTTAGTACAATGGCACATGAAAAACAGATTTGCAAGTTTTGGAGGAGGCCAAAAGTGAATCATCAGATTAATAATGCATGGATGATGAAGATGATCCATTATGGTAAAATACACTCCTTCATAACAGAGGAGTGGTGTGGGTGGATGACGATATGGTAACGATGATGATGATGGTGATTTCGATGTTGGCCATGTGAGCCAAAGTTTCTGTGACAGTGGAATGGAGTAAGAATCAACTGATACAGACACAGGCAATGCAGACCTTCATTCAGTTAACAAAAAAATAGTAATGTGAGTATAAAAGCAATGGTTCAAAATATGGCATAAAAATTTATGCCCTTGAAGATGTTGTTGTAGTCAGGGGTTGAGCAGAGAACCATTAGAATCAGGACATGGACTTTATAATATTATTTTTATGATGGACACCCAGAGTTAACATAAGAAAATGCAGGAAATCTATTCACAACATCAAAGACTGAGTATTTAGTCAAGGGCCTAAATCCCACAGCAATGTCGCATATGAGCCCAGATAAAGACCCAGAGCTCATGACAATGCCTCCCACGAGTCCAAATGGAGGTCTAGAGCCCACAAGAAGGACTCACACCAGTCTCTTTTATGGATCCATGCTGGAAAGGCCCAAAGGTCAGCATTGGAAACTAGGAAGTCTATGCCAGCGGGGTGAAGGAGCTGTGCTGATACGTTGAGGGTTCTATGCTGCAGCTGAGAAGTCGGGCTTAAAAGAAAGACCAGGGCTATCCTGAAAAGGACCACAGCCATCTTCAGCGACACGGAGGCCCCGAGCTCCTCCAACGACAAGCACAGTCGAGTACATGCCAGGAAGCCAGTGTGACGAGTTCATCCTGGAGACCAAGCGGCACACGTCTTCCCCTGAGAAGCCAGGAAGCAATGCTTGATGTGAGGACCAGAGCTTCTCCGGGAGAAACTAACAGCTCAAACAGCAAAATGTAGGAGAACCCACAACACCTCAACATCTCAACGCCATAACACCTTAACACTCTTCCTTCTCCACGTCTCCATTTATGCTGGCAACTTTCCTCAGGTGAAACATCTATGCTCAGCACCACGCTGATGTAATCCAGCTGGCATTACGTTGACCACCAGTTCTTAATCCATAACAGATATGAAGACATTATTCTCTCAATTTGGACATTCATCCTAGAATTCAGTCATCAAGTCCTGGTTTTTTTGGTTTGTTTTTGGTTTTCGTCTTTTTGAGACAGGGTTTCAGTATACAGTCCAGGCTGGACTTGAACTCACGTTGTAGCCCAGCCTGGCCTTGAATTTGAACTGATCCTCCCACCTTATCCTCTCAAGTGCTGGGATTACAGGTGTGCACCACCATGCCTGCTCAAATCCTACTTGTACAGTAATAAACCTAATCTCTGGAAACAACAAAAATTGGAATTTTACACTGGACAATTGGTTTACCGGTTTCCAATTGATGTTACATTTGCTAAAAGAGCACAGCTTGACCAGCTCAGGAATTGTACACAGGAACAAAGCAGAAATTCCAAATGAAATGTTATAATTTCAAAATAGAGAATTATGTAGTACAATCTTTGCATTCCAGAAAGATATAACATTGGCCTTGCACATGGCAAAGAAAAGCAAAATGGTATCGCTGACGTCAACATTTCACCATGATGGAAATATTGATAGGGAGACCTCTACAAAACAGAAGGCTGAGATGAAAACTTCCAGCAACAAAACCGAACGTGTAGATGTTGTTGACCAGTTATGCAACAACTATGATTTGCCTGAAACACAAAGCATTAGCCACTGGTTGTGTTTTACTTAATCCTAAACATGCGTGGCATAGTCTAATAAGAAAATGTCAAGGGCTAGGAATTCAGCTCAGTGGCCTAAGTGCCTGCCTGGCAAGTGCAAGGTCATGAGTTCAATCCCTGGTACAAAAAAAATGAAAATATCAAAATATTTTGGAAAAATGCAAAATATCATGGAAATACTAACGTGTCTGATAGACTCACATTTATGTGCCCTGATGAAAAAATTAGTCTAATGCTGTAAGAGCTACAGAGAAAAGCCCTTTGAAAATAAGTATTTCTGGCCTAAATGAAATTGAATGTACCTGAAAGTCTAAAGTGAGAAAACTATCATGGAGAAATTTTCTTAGAGGTTTGGGAGTGGAGCTCATAGAAGATCATTTACAGCAAAGGAAAAACAAACTTTCTGCCCAGGAAACTATACAAAAATATTGTAGAGCACACTGGTGAGTTGATAGGCAGGTGCAGCATTGCAAAGACCTACCAGTATAGCAGGAAAACAAAAAAAGATGTCAACTGTGCCCATAAGTACAGGAAAACAAAACATAGGGACACCTGTGTATGGAACACGCAGTGGTCATGTATAAAAAATGCCTTGGGTGTGAGTTGAAGCCAAGCTTATTTCTGTGGTAGACTTTTGTGTTTACATTATAATTCACACAGGCTTTTATTTTTGATGTTATCTCTCAGGTTTTGTAAGCAAGTAAACAGCTTATGTGAAAATGTTGATGTGATTACATATTTGATATTTTATTTTATTGACTGCTTATTTCCCTGCTAAGTGCATGTTTTATAATATAGTAGGAAGCGCCTGACAAAACAGGAAGAGAGGGGACGAGACTTCCACATAGGAAAGGGAAGCTAAGCATATGTGCTGTTGGTAGGAGATGTGTGCATAGAACACACAGTTGTTGTGTATGAAGACTGTCTTGGGTGTGACAGTTGAAGCAAAGCTCATTCTTGTGGTAGAGTTCTATTGGTATTTTTGTTGTAGTTCATACAAGAATTTATTTCTGATGTTCTCTTTTAGGTTTTGTAAGGATTCTCATGTGAAAATGTTGAGGTCTATTCTAAACACACAATATGTATTAAAAATTTAATAATTTATTTTACTGATACTTTATGTTCCTATTAACTATACACTGCATAATATAAGAACCTACTGACAAAACAGCAAGACTACCAAGATGTCACACATGCCCCACAAAAAGCAAAAAACATGTGCTGTCAGTGTAAGCAATGCACGTGTGTAGAACATACTGGTGTTATGCTTGCAGACTGGCTTAGGTGTGATAATTGAAATAAAGATTTTTTTTGGTTGTGTACTGCTGGTATTTTTATTGTAGTTCATGTGGGAATTTATTTCTGATGGTTTTTTTTTTTTTTTTTTTTTTTGGTACCGGGGATTGAACTCATGACCTCACACTTGCCAAGCAGGCGCTTAAGCCACTGAGCTAAATCCCCAGCCCTATTTCCGATGTTTTTTACGCACCGAAAACCAGTCAATTTTGAAAATGTTGATTCTTTATAAACAATAAATATTAAAAACTCAATACTTTATTTTTGTGATTTTTTTCCTGTTAAGCACTCATTGTTTGATATAAAACTCATAAATTTAAAATTAATAATTCATCAATAGAAATATTCTAAAATTTAAAATTAAAAATATTCTAAAAATCTAAAAATATTCTGATAGACCCATGTTTATGTGCCTTGATGACAACATTAATGCTCCAAGGCTACAGAGAAAAATCCCTTTGAAAATAAATGTTTCTTGCCCAAATGAAACTGAATGTACCTGAAAATCTAAAATGAGCAATTTTCAACTGGGGAAAATGAAAGAGTTAAAGGTGTGGGCAAGTTTCAGTGGAGTTATATGCCTGGAAGGAAATGGGCAGAAGATAGAGAAGTGGCGAGGCGAGAGAAGGCGGCAAAGAATAGGAGAGGAGAGATAGTTGCTGGAGTAGGCAGCATTGGAGCATAACTTCTACTTGTCGAATTACATATGCAGAAAACAAAGGTTGAAGTCTTTCACTTTGCAGTATCAAATGATGCTTAAAGCCAGGCATGGTGGTGAACCTCTATAATCTCACCACTTGGGAGGCTGAGGCAAGAGGATCCCTGAGAGTTTGAAGCCAGCCGGGATTAAGAAGCAAGACTCTGACTCAAAGAAGCTTAAACTACAAAGAAACATTTGTCACAAATTATAGTTCTTTTGGACTGAATTTTTGAGGTAATTTCCTCCCACAATATAACAATTGGAATTTACATGGGTTCTTTGTAGATTTATTGAAAGCTTTAACTGGCAAAACTTAATCCACTAAAGCCACATTAATATAATCATGCAACTCATTCAGAATAAAGGAAGGTGGGGGGGTGTCTTTTTAACATCAATAAGAAACTTCTTCAGTTCCAAGTAGTAATAGAAAAGCAGATTGGTTTTGATGTTTTTTTACACCTTAGTTCGTCTAATTCTTCTGTTCTTGTAAATTTCCCTGTGTTTTCATATGTGCAAAAGGAATGCAAGGTTTACCACCATGCCAAGCGTAGCAGTGCACCTATAATCCCAGTACTCTGGAGGCTGAGGTAGGATCACTGCGAGTTCAAGGCCAGCTGGGGCCAGGAAGTGAGTTTAAGGCCAGCCTGAACTCCACAGTGAAACCTTGTCTCAAAAAGACAAACACACACAAAAAACAAAGTTTACCACCTTGTACCATTTTTCAGGATTATAATTTTGAAAAATATTATTCTGTAGTAAACCACAAGCTAATTAAATACATAACCGGAAGTCTGCAGCAGAAAAAAGTGCTTTGCACTTTTGCACTGGAGGGGTTTCTAGCGAGTGATCTGTGTGGTGGAATCCAACACGTCCCAGTGTATTTCTTCCCAACTTCTGCACCTCCAGCAAATGTACGGAAATCCCACTAGAGATGCATGTATTTTAATTGCCCTCTACAAGCCAAACAAGAAATACCTTAGCCTCGTTACTTTTCTCCACAGCACGTTGATTTCACACTTTTAGAGCTTTAGGATGTACCTAGTGGGTTAAATTCTGATTCCATAGCAGTAGTGCTTTTCCATGTCTCCTAACACTTGATATTAGCCTCTTCCTTAGAAAACAAACAAACCAGACTGAGATGTCCATTGAGACGAGGCTCTACTGAATTTAGAGGATTCCTAGTACACAAACATCCCAGCCCTGCAATCAAGGGTCCGCGACTCTCAAACCCGAAAGCTGCACCCAAGATGATGACTACAGAACAGAGGATTGTGGGAGGCGGAAGTGACGCACGCCGCGAAGCATGGCGGTCCTGGCGGTTGCGCTCAAAGCGCCTTCCTAGCAGCGTGGCTGCTGAGTAACCAAGTGATGTAGAGTTTCTCCTGCTTTTTTCTTTTCTTGTCAAGATTAATTGTTAAGTAGCACTTGGTTTGAATCAGCTGTAAGTATCGTGTGGCCACAGATCAGAGCTCTAGAGCTTTAGCTGCAGCCCCTTTGCGCAGCGTCCAGATTTTACGAGGAAATGGCCCCCAATCGGAGCCCTGTCCCGCGGAGAGCGAATGGCTGGGGTGGATATCACAGTTCTCTGCTTCAGTTTTGGGTAACAGAGGGGTGAGGCGGGAACGCCTCTGATCTCAGGAAAGCTAAGTTGAAGGGTTTGACTATCGTTTTGCGGACCAGGATTCCTAGGCGGCCTGGAATGGGATAGGACGGTGGCATGGACGCATCCAGTTTGCCCTAGCTGCGCCCGCAGTCACCCCGTGTCCCCGTAGCTTTTAGGCTGAATTATAAATACAAGTATTTACCTTGTGCTGGTACAGTTAAACGTTCTCAAGTAATTTCAATGTTAATTCCTTGTACAGTCCATATATTAATACTCATTTTTGTTCTCGTGCGTGTGTGTGTGTGTGTGTGTGTGTATGTGTTTGGAAACAGGGTCTTACTGGCTTTGGAATCTATGTTGCCCAGGCTGGCCTGGAACTGATGGCAGTCTTTCTGCTTCAGCCTGCTGAGTGCTGGGATTAGAGACATGTGCCACCACGCCTCACTCATTTTGGTTTTGAGACGGAGTCCTCACTTATTCTGCCCAGTTTTTCGAACTGGTAGGCTCAAGTGATTTTGCCGCAGACTCCTGAGTGGCTGGAACTACTGGCCAGGCCTAGCTCAATACATGAATATTTAATAGTGTTATGTAATGCATTAAGAACTTGAGGCAAATCACTGTTCTCAGCTTCCAGTATGGAGTTTACAGGTGAGACATTTGCTTTTGCATACGTGTTTTGCATACATGTTAACACAAGTGTGGTGGTTTTAGATTTAGCCACCTGGCAACCATGAGTGAATGGACTAAGAAAAGCCCCTTAGAATGGGAAGAGTACGTTTATAAAGAAGTCAAAGTACTAGCAAGTGAGAAGAAGGAGTATAAAGGATGGCTTTTAACTACAGACCCAGTCTCCGCCAAGTGAGTATGCATCTTGCTTCTCCTGGTTCCTGAAATCATGACCTCCTTTTGTGCTGCCTGTAATAATTGAGAAAAGCAGATTGATGAAAGGGCTAACTAGTCTCACAAAAGAATTTAACTGCCTTTGAAGCTAATTGCCTTTCTGACTATGGATTACCCTATCAGATGAGGCAAATTTCTAGGAATGAGATATGGAAATTCTTTTTTTTTGATACTGGGAATCTAATTCATGACCCCGTGCTTGCCAGGCAGGCACTGTGCCACTTAGTTCTATCCCTGACCCTCTCTCTTTTTTTCAAAACAGGGTCTTGCTATATAGTCCAGACTGGCCCTAAACTCACTGTGTAACCCAGGTTTGCTTCAAACTCACCATGCCAAGTGGTGGGATTAAAGGCATGTGCCACCATGCCCTACTCCTTTTGTATTTTTAATGGAAACTTTCAAACATACACAAAGGTAAAGAGAATCCTATAATGAACACTCCCCTTGCCCCCAAGTATTTTAAACCCAGTTCAGGCATTTCACAATTGTGTTCACAAATACTTCAACATATCTCTTGAAAGACAAGGATTTTTAACATATAACCACAATTTATGACACCTAACAAAATAGTAGCACTTTGTAACACCTTAACAAAATAATAATAAACTTAATATTAACCAATTTCTAGTCTGTTTAGGTTTTCTCTATTGGCTCAGCAGTTTCCTTTTAGGCTGGATGTGGTGGCACACACCTGTCACAGCACTTGGGCGACTGAGGCAGGAGGATTGCTGGCAAGTTTGAGGCCAGTCTTGGTTACATAGTGAGTTCAAGATCAGTTTGTATTGCATAGTAGGACCCTGTCTCCTGTAAAGTTCCTTGTTTTATTAATTTATTCAGGTTGGTCAATTTGTCTCATAAGTATCTTAATGTATGACTCTGTGCTCCCCACCTTTTGTTTTCCATGTCATTTAGTTTTAAGAACCCAGGTCATTTGTCTTACAGACTTAAACATTCTGGATTTAACTTGTTGCATTATCTTGGTGTAGTTTAACATGTTCTTTTATCCCCCATGTTTCCTATAAAGTTGTTTTCAGATCTAGAGGTTTGATTTAAATCAGATTTACTTTGTAAGATTTCTTTCTGTCTCTCTTTACCTATTTATTGATGACACTGAGGATTGTGTCTAGGGCCTTTGGACTGGGCTACATTCCCAGCCCTTTTTAAGAAGATTTTTATTTTGAGACAGAATCACACTGAGTCACTAAATTGCAAGACTGGACTTTAAATTTTTAGTCTTGCTGCCTCAGCCTCCCAGTGTGTTGGGATTACAGATATATGCTACCACTCCTGACAAGACTACCTTTAAGGCTGAGGCACACATGTATACATACTTTATTTTGGGCTGATTTTTAGATTTATAGAAATGTTACCAAGAGATTACAGAAATTTCATATACTATTTACTCATCTTCCCCTAATGTTAGTATCTCATTACTTGGGGTACATTTATCAAAACTAAGAATTTGCATTAAGTAAACTACAGAGGTTGTTCAGATTTTACTACTGTTTGTGCTAATGGCTTTTTTCTGTTTAGGATCCAATCCAGGATTTCAGGTTACATTTAGCTGCCACATTTCCTTCTCTGATCTGTGATATTTTTCAGTCTTTCCTTGTTATGACCTTGACAGTTTTGAAAAGTGGTGGTGAGATATTTTGTGGAAAGTCTCTCAATTCAGGTTTGAATGATTTTTTTCAGTTTTTTTTTTCATCTGCTTCAAACTTATTTTTCCTTTTTAGCATCAAAATTATATTAGCCTTATTTAATTAGCCTTTCATAGCTTCTAGTAGAATTTGGTTAGATAAAAAATGTTTGATTCTGGAAAATTTTAAGGACCTTATCAATAAAGTTGTGCTTCTCCTCCCCACCTTCCATGAGAAGATTTTTAAATTATTCATTTAAAAAAAGATTATAGACCTAGTTACACATTCTCTCTTTTTTGCAGCAATAGTTTATTTTCTAGAAAGTTTTTTTGTTAAGTTTAAAAATTATTGGCATAAAGTTGTCCTTACTATTTTTTGCTAGCCTTTGTTGTCTGTATCTTTTTTTCTGTGTGTGTGAGGCAAGGTCTCACTGTGCAGTTCAGGCTGGCCTCCAACTTATCCTGGAGCTCAGGCCGGCCCCTAATTCAGATGATCCTCTTGCTTCAGCCTCGCAAGTGCTGAGATTACAGGTGTGTGCCAGCATGCCTAGCTTTTTTGGCCTATTTTAGTGTTTTCAGATATACTGTGGTTTCTCTTCAGATTTCATAAGTCTTTTGCCCTTTTTTTTTTTTTGTATATTCAGTTACTATTTTTTTAATTCCAGAAGTTAAATATATACCCTATCTTATACATGTTTAAAGCATTCAGAACTTCTTTCCCTCATACTGAGGCTTCAAACCCAGGGCTTACACATACTGAGCATATGCTATACTACTGAATAACACCCTCAACCCCACTAACTCTTTAGGTAGTATATTACCTATATCCCATAATTATTTTTTTCTTTCTTTTTTTTTTTTTTTTTGGTACTGGGGATTGAACTCATAACCTCACTCTTGCCAGACAGGTGCTTACGCTGCTGAGCTAAACCCCCAGCCTCCCATAATTAATTTTAAACTAGGCATATTTTTACAAGTTCAGGCTTTTCAGTGAATACTTGTTGTACAAGCATTTGGTGGTGAGGCTTTATTTCGGAGAGGTAAAATGTTCTCTTTTGTTCTTATGACTTGTTTGGCTTTATGATGCCTCTGACCGTTATTTCTTCCATAGCCTTAAGGGCCTTCAGGCTTTTCTTTTGCAAATCTGCTCTGAACTTACTTTTCCTTCAAAGCATTGTCCTTGTGAACTTCCTTGAAGATGGCAGCTTGTCTGTGACTGGAATCATGGGACATTCAGTGCAGACTGTTGAAATTGTGGGTGAAGGGGACTGCAGAGCGAGAGAGAAGCTGGTGCACTTGTTCACGTCTGGAGTCTGTGAAGGTTACAGCCATGAGGACCTGGAAAAGAGAAAGAACAGCCTGAAGAAGTGGCTTGAGAAGAACCACATCCCCATCACTGAACAAGGAGAGTCACTGAGGACTCTCTGCGTGGCTGGGGTCTTGACTATAGACCCGCCATACTGTCCAGAAAACTGCAGCAGCTCTAATGAGATCATTCTGTCCCGTGTTCAGGATCTTATTCAAGGACATCTTGTAGCTTCCCAAGGAGAGGCCGAGAGCTGTGGGCACACTGATTAAAATCGGCTTCGTTTCTTTGTTTCTTCATAAAATGTGACGAATGTAAGCCATTCTATTACAGGACTTCAGAGGCACTTGACTGTTGTGTATGATTTAATTTTTTGTTGTTTTGGTAAAAATCAAAGAAGGAGCATCACATGCAATGAAGTTAACAGGGAATTTAAAATATTAAAGATCTTTATTTTTATTATTTTAGAGTGGGGTCTTGAATCTTTTTTTTTTTTTTTTTTTGGTACCGAGAATTGAACTCACGACTTCATGTTTATCAAGCAGGCACTTATGCCGCTGAGCTAACCCTCCGGCCCCCTTAAAATGAAGACTCTTTTTCTTTTCTTTTTTTTTGTACCAGGGATCGAACTCATGACCTCACACTCTCCAGGCAGGTGCTTATCCCACTGAACTAAGTACTCAGCTATCTAAATCCAGAATCTTGTACTTGCTAGTCAACCACTCTGCCACTGAGCTACATCCCTGGTTTAGTTTATTCTATTTTTGTTAGGCAAGAAATATATTTAGAGCTGGGCTTAGTGGTGTATCTTATAATCCCAGGTACTCAGAAGTTGAGCTAGGAGGACCAGCTAGGTAACTTAGACTCTGTCTCAAAATAAGAAGGGCTGAGGCTATAGCTAGTGATAGGGCACTTTAGCATGTGTAAGGCCCTGGGTTCAATCCCTAGTATGGCAGAAGATATATATATATAACTAAAACTGTGTATCTTTAAAATGTTTGTCTTTTAATTTGTAGTAATGATAAAGTAGTTTCAAATCAGACTGTACTATTGTGAGTATGGTCTGTGTCTCCTTAAAGGTTCCATGTGTTATAAACTTGCTCCCCAGAGAGGTGGTGTTCAGAAGTGGTGGGCCCTTGAAGAGCTGAGGCCTAGCGGAGGGTCCTTAGGTCACTGGGGGCGTGCCCTCAGAAGGAACTGTGGGACTCTCTGACTTTCTGTTTGGCTGCATAAGATGTCCCGTGCTATTGTGGTACAACCAAGAAGGAGTACTCAGGCAAGAGTGTACCAGTCCTCAGCCAAAACTGAGCTGAAAAGCCTCTTTCCTTCATAAGTAGACAGCTGAGAGCTATTTTGTTATAGTGCCAAAAAGCTTACTAATTTAGAATGTATAATTTTCAACATCTTTGGAGTGAACAGTGGTTGATAACTGAGTGACAAGGTTTTCTTCTGCTGAACTCAACCTAGTTCTTTTCTGTAGCTGAATTCACTGCAGACTTACACTTTCCGTCTGTGGTTGTCTCAGTGATGTTTCTCATTGCTGAGGCAAAATACCCAACTTCAACCCAAAACTAAAGGAGAGGTTTATTTGGCTCACAGTCTGTGGAGGTTTCACGTCATAGTTGGCTGGCTGCAAGGCTGGGTGGCAGGGTAGAGGGCATCACAGGAGAAACAGGAGGCAGCAAAGCACTGAGTAGAAAGTAGCAAACAGCAAGTGACCTCTTTCTATCCCTTATATCTTATCCAGCCTATCTGTCCTAAGGGCAGGTAATACACACAGGGCGAGGCTCCCTTAATCTTTCCCAGAACTATGCCAAACCAATCAGTGAGTTAATTTAGTAATGACACACCTTTGATCCCTTCATGCACTGCAAATCCAGCCACTTCCAAAAAGCTCCCTCTAGGACCTTGTGAGGCTTTGGGGGACATCTAGACAAGCCATCACCATGGTCCCTGTTCTTGGGGTCGGGCTATATTGAGGGAAGAGAATATAGTTGTACTTCTTGTTTTTGTTTCTGAGACAGGGTCTTGCTATGTAGTTCAGGCTGAACTTGAACTCAGTATGTAGCCCAGGCTGGCCTCATCTTGTTTCCTGCCTCAGCCTCCTGTCCAGCTGCAGGTATCTTTCAGCCTACTCCTTGAAAGCCAGTCTGGGGCCAGGGGTCCATGTGGAGGTCCTGGGGGGAAGGTATGTATTAGTTTGCATTTGTATAGAGTGTTTTTAAGTTTCCCACTTCAGATTAGAGCTGCAGGTAAGTCCCTGCCTCCCTAAGATAGGGGTCAGCAAATTGGGTCTTAGCCACACTTATCCTGCTACTTCCAGTTCTTAAGTAAAATTTCATTGGAACTCCATGTATGTACCTACTGCCTATGGCTACTTTTTTTTTTTTTTAAGATAGTAAAATCCAACAAAACAAAACAGCAAAGCCAATCAAAACAAAGCAGCAAAATTGGTGCAGAACTTCAAAACAGGATACTAGGAAAACAGTAGCCCATGGCTACTTCTACAGAGTTGAATAGTTGTGACAAACTATCTCCCTTGTATTTACAGCAGAAATTAGATCTTTATACACAAGGGTTAGGGCTGATTTCCCAAGGCAGTTTTGAGCAAGACAGACCCCTGAGGCTGCCACTAACTGAACTGCTGCTTCTCTGCCCACAAGAGATCTAACTGGGAAAACAGCTTGTTCTCTCATATTATGGGTCCTTTGTCATTTGTGCAAATGAGAACTGGTTTGGGAAAAATGGTTTAAAATATTAAGGTTTGGAGTCTGAATAAGGTCTAATAAAATAGCTATTTCCTTGCATGTTTGTTGTCTAATAAGATCTAGTAGCTCAGTGCTTTTGCATGTTAGCTGATCCAGCCCGCGGATCAGTCCGTGGGTCTCACCTGGAGCGGGAACGGGGATGGGGGGGACAGGGCAAGAGGAGAGAGAAAGAGGGAGACAAGTTGAGCAGTTCCAATCAAGTCTCGTTTATTGAGGAAGTGTCTTCAGCTTATATGGAGGCGGGGGGGGGGGAAGTCGTCGGCATATCCGGGTCAGGTAGAAGAGGATCATGGGTAATGTAGGCAGACGCACCAAATGCCCACAGGAGGGCGGGATGGGGTGGCAGCAGTGAGGCAATCATGCCGCTCCCTACAGTTAGCAAGCATCAAAATCAGCTGGAGAGCTTCTTAAACCAGATTACTGAACTAACAGGTGTGCCAATAGATTCTTACAGTGGTAGGAAATGAACCCAGGACCTTGCACATGCTAGGCAAGCACTTTGCCATGAATCTGTATCCCCAGCACTTTTTATTTTGGGATAGGATCTCACTAAGTTATTCAACCTGGATTTGAGTTTGTGATCTTCCTGCCTCAGTCTCCCCCATAGCTGGAATTACATGTGCTAGGAATTTGCATTTTGAGCAAACTTCTACATAATGGTGATGCTGCCAGTTCTAAATTGCATTTGAAGAAACATTTTAGAAACTAAGGGAACCAGAGGTCCCTTCCTGACAACTTCTTTCAGTATTATCTATTTATTAAAAAATTAATTTTATTGGTGCATCCATCTTTGGAATTTGTGCCTGATACATGATAAATGTTGAATCTTTTTTTTTTTCCTTTTCCTCCCCTCTCTTTAACCTCTCTTTCCTTCCTTATCTTGACAGCTTTTAAATTCCTAACCCTGAAAGCAAAATTTAGTTCATATCCTTTCCCCCATGACTAACAGTCTCCTTCAATCCCCAGAGCATCTTTAGAAAGCAGGTAGAGGATAAGGACTAATTGAATTCGGTATAGAAGCTATTCTCACAGGGCCAGGGATGTTGTGGACGGGAGGAAGAAGCCATGTGGGGAATGAGCCACAGCATCAGTTGAGTTGGCTAAGGGACAAATTCTGGTGCATTGGTGTTGACAGATGTATTTGCTATCAGACTAATGAGCTGGACACATAGACCAGTTAGTTCCTGGCAACTGAGCCTTTTTATTGGTTGAATCATTTGACTGTAAACAAATCCTGAGTGCTGGAAAGGGGAAATGGTGCCGCTCTGCCATGGAAACAGCCGCTCAGGGAGTTTCCCCAGTCTGGCTCAGCTGAGGGTCTCCTGTGGGCTTAGCTCACCTGTTCTGGTTCCTCTGAGAATGTGGCTGTCACATCTGTGGTCCAGAGTCTCCAGGGGACATCCCTCCCTGGGCTGGCACTGCTTACTGCCAGCACGGAGCAGCAGCCAGGGCAGTCTTTGAACATGGTTTCAAGAATATGTTTTAAAACAGACTCTAGTTTGGCTTTCATGGAGTAATCTTTGATCTCTGCGGAAGCATAATTTCCAACCATTGTGCTGATTTCTTCCCATCCAGTCTTGTGCATCTGATTTCCTAAATCTTTCCACTTTCTCCTAGACATACTATCGCTGAAATAGATTTTCCTTGAAATAAGTTTTTTAAAAAAATTATTACGTGTCAGGAGGCTGAACCTAGATCAAAAGGTCAATCTGAACAACATAGCTATATAACATCTCTTTCTTTTTTTGGGTAGTGGGGACCAGGAATCAAACTCACGACCTTGGGCTTGCCAGGCCGGCGCTGTGCCAACTGAACTATACCCTTAGCCTCTGAACGGTATATTTAGAGAGACCATTTCAAGTAAAGACAGCCAGGTGTGGTGGTGCATACCTGTAATCCCAGTACGCAGCAGTTTGAGGCCAGCCGGAAGTCCTTATCACCTTGCCTCAGCTTCCCAAATGCTGGGATTATAGGTGTTCACCACCATGTGTTACTTTCAAATGTGCTGTCATTTATGAAGGCCAAGGGAATGAGTAAGTGTATGTACACATTTTGCCAGATCGATATGGTATTAACAGTTTATTTAACTTTTGCTTCTTAACATTAAATGGTGTTTTAAAATTGCTTTAATTTGATTTCTCTATTAATTAGCATTTCCCCATATCTCTGTGTTTATCTAGTATGGGAACCATTTGTCTCATATTTTCATTTTTTTATTATTTGTTTTTGGGACAGGGTTCAGGTTGGCTTTGAACTCACTGTGTAGCTCAGGCTGGCCTCAACTCCTCCTGCCTCAGCCTCCTGAGTGCTGGGATTACTGGTCTGTGCCACTACACCCAGCTTTTTTTTTTTTTTTTTGAGACAGGGTCTCATTATGTAGTTCAGGCTGGCCTTCAACTCACTATGTAGGCCAGGCTGGCTTCAATCCTCCTATATCAGCATCCCTAGTGCTGGGATTACAGGTGTACACCACTATGCCCAGCTCATATATTCATTGTAAAAAACTGGATGGGACAATTGTTTCCCCTATATTTTCATCATCCTGTCATGTGTATTTCATTGTTCCTGAACTTAGATGGGTAGATATGTTAATAAAAACTATAGCACTGTTTTAATTTTTATTTTAATATAATTTCAGATTTACAGAAGGGTTGCAAGAATGATAAGGAATTCTCATGTCTTTCACCTAGAAAATGTTTTTTTGGTTTGTTTGTTAGTTTTTGCTTTCTTGCTGTTTCTTTTTTGTTATCATGTACATGTATGAACTCTCCATGAGGGGTGTGATCATTATGTACTGCAAATCTGTACCAATAACAACAAAAAGAGACATCACTTAGCAAATGTTAACATTTTACCACGTTTGCTTTTTCTCAGTTTGTGTTCATTTTTAAACACAGACCATCTTCAGATTTTGTCCTTCATCTCAGTGTCCTTTATAGCAAAAAAAGATGCTTTTTGGAGTGGAAGATTTAGGCAGGATCAGACCTGGAACTGCAGGTTCCTCTGCCTTAGCCTCCTGAGGGCTGGGATTGGCTGTGTGTGTCGTCACCTCCAGCTGTGCCCCGCCCCCTGGGGATTGATCCCAGGGTGCCCCACCACTAAGCTACACCTGCAGACCTTTTGATAGTCTCTTTTAGTTTAGTTTAATTATTCATATTTTATTTTGAGACAGGATCTCCCTGAGGTGTCCAGTCCGATGTTGAGCTTGCAGTCCTCTTGCCTCTCCCAAGCTTCCTGGATTACAGGTGTGCACCATCAGGCCTCATAAATGATGCTTGGTCTGTGATTTTCAAGTCATGGACACTTCTGAATATAGGCCATTATTTTGTGGAACAATGTCCAATTTGGGTTCGTCTGATACTTCCTTGTGGGGACATTGGAATGAACCCCGGGCCCTGTTTCTGTGTGTGTGTGTGTGTGTGTGTGTGTGTGTGTGTGTATTGGGGGTCAAACCGAGGACTTTGTACCACTGAGCTAAAACCCAGCTCTGAAAGAAGTTTTGTTTTTGTTTTTGGCAGTGCTGGGAATTCAATTTAGGACTTCTGAGAGAGACTTAGCGGAATTAAGAGACTTGGATAAAGCTCTTAAATCCTTTATTTTCTAATTTCAATCAACAGTCTTCTGGAGCCTTCAGAGGCCCTTCCACAGGCTAAATTTAAGTTAATTTTGTATCTCTGTTCTCTGTCTCTTGTGTTCCTGTTTCTCTTTCTGAATTTCTACCAGAATGACTAGCACATAGGACTTGTTTAAAATGTGTTGGTTCAACAGAAGTTATCAGCATAAATGTCACCTCACTATGGATTTCAGACTAGCTATGTAGCACACATTAGTTCTAAACGGGACAGTTGACTTTCTTATTAACTAATTGGTTTGCACGTTTCAGCTGTGCTTACTTAGAAACGGGGGTGTAAACTGACTTAGGGACTGAAAATAGGACAGCTGGAGCTTAAGGGGAAAGCACACAGGTGGATCTCAGACACAGAAGGGCAGTAGCAGCAGAGATGGCTCTAGTTACTGACAGTTTTGTGCCAGGTCTATAACGAGTGGTTAGTTTCCCTCTGGTAGAGTCACTGAGCACCTACCGTGCAGGTGGCTCCTAAGTTGGACAAACATCTGTTTTCTAAAGAGCATAAACACATCTTTGTCATTCTGTGTGGTAAGCTTGCCAGTAACCACATCCTCAAACAGATTTTGCTGGTTCAAACTACAGGGGTAGGATTACTAAGCCTGGAAATTAAGATTCCTCGTTAGGCTCCAGATAGTTTGAAACATTATACACACGTCCCCATAGAGCGCACTACCACCTTTTCTGTGCTATTTGCATTTTTACATATTGGTCAAAGTCTTCTATGCTGGACATGGTTGAGTTAACATGAATATAAGAAAAGGGCATGTGTATTTTAAAATTTTAATGTTGGCCTACACGTGAGAACTTCAGTTTTGCAGGTGGTGCCAAATATTAGCAATGACATGCAAAGCATACCTTTGCATTTAAAAATGGGTGATTTTTAAAAACAAAACAAGGCCGGGCTTGGTGGCACACCTCTGTCATCTGGGCGACTAGGAGGCTGAGGCAAGGGGATCGCCAGGAGTACGAAGCCAGCCTGGGCTACACGGTGAGTTCATGACCAGTCTGAACAACAAAGCAAGATCCTATTTCATAACAAACAAATGTAACACGAGAGCTTGCTTTTAAAGTAAACCACCTGTGCATGTCCACCTGTGCATGATCTTTCCTATTGATACATAAAATTTTCTCAATGTGTTAAGTACTCTGCATTCTTGATAACCATGTAAAAGCTCATACTCACACAGTAGATGTTTTTTATTTATTTATTTAGATACAGGGTCTCACTATGCAGTTCAAGCTAGCCTTGAACTCACTTTGTAGCCTAGGCTGGCCTCAAACTCGCAGCAATCTGCCTGCCTCAGCCTCCTGAGGACTGGGATTACAGGCATACACCACTGCACCTGATTTGTTTGTATTAAAATAAGTGTTTTATTTACCCTTGCACTACTGGCAGTTGGACCTGATCATTTTCTATTGCGGCATCTTGGGCCTGGTAGGGTATTTAGCAGTGCCCAGGCCTCTGCTAATGTCAGTAGCACCCCCTATGAGTTGTGATCAATAATGTCAGTGGACTTTGCCCAGGGTTTTTTGCTGGGCAGGAGAGAGGCAAAATTACCTCCAACTGAGAACTAGTTTAAAACATGAGGAAGATGGCAGAGTGGTAAGCAACAGACAAAACAGCCTCTCTGAGAGTCACAGTTCAGACGCTGGGATACAGCATCACAAGGAAGACAAGGAGGAAGGAAGTGGGTCCCCTAGACCCAGGAAGAGTCCAAAGTGAGAACTGAGGCCCACAGAGAGAGTAAAAAGAAAAACTTCAGTGAAGAAGCAGATGGTAGCTGGTGGTGTCTTCTCTCTGAGATGGGACTCACTGTGAGAGGAGCTGTTTGACTCTAGGGATGCATGGTCAAGTGAGGGTGACAGCTGGTGACTCTGGAGGCCTCTGCAGAGAGACACAGCAGTGGAGGGGAGCAGTAGATGTGGAGGACTGCATTGGCTGGTGGTGTGTGTTGAGGACTTAGTCCTCTTCAGGGAGAGAACACTTAGCCTCAAACAGTTTTGGAGATGGACCAGATAAGCCTGGAACCCAGAACTTCTGCTGACTTCCTCCAGCAGCTCCTAGCTGGGTGCAGACCCATGGAAATTGCTTAAACTGCAGCAAGTCCAATGAGTCTGGTCTCAGGGCAGGCCACTGAGGTTATCCACTACTCTGCCATAAAGCAACTGCTGGCTTGCTGGGGTAGGTCTGCACAATTTGGGACTCTTTTCCCCACAGGTTGTCTACTAGTAAAACCATAGAGAATCCTGGAAATGGACTTTCTTTCTTTCTTTTTTTTTTTTTTTTGGTTAGTTTTTGTTTTTCTTTTTTCTTTCTACTTCATTGTTTATATATGAGTGTGAAAGTGGTTCCTAAACTTTTTGTGGGTGTGGTTCTGTTCTGTTTGTCCTTTTCTCTCTTCCATCTCCCCTTTCTTTCAGTTTTCTGCACCAGTTTCCCCAAGTTGGCATGATCCCTTTTTGTCCTCCAACCTTCTAATCTCATTCTCCTTTTCCATTTCTCTATATTCTCCTTAATCCATTTTAAATGTTAACCTTGAGAGCAAAATTGACACATTATGAACTTATATATTGCTATAATTATCTGGTTTGATAGAATCACAAATCTAGTTCATGCAATTAAAAGTTGCAAACTAAGGGTTAGCTCAGTTTGTTGTTTTCTAGGCTGTTTGATGCTATTGGTACCACTACAGCCAAAATTGACATGATTGTTATAAGTAACTATTGATCCTGATAATCTATGACTGAGATTAACTGAGGGTCACAGAAAATATAGTGGCACAGTGCCAAAGAACCAGGGACTAGGTTAAACAAGAAATGACTTCTTAAAAAAAAAAAAAGAAAAAAGAAATGACTTCTTATCTTCAACAAACTGAAGAGGTAAGATCTTCCAACAGACTAAAAACCCAAAAACCAGCTACACCTAGAAGATACCTCAGAGCAGTAATCATCACCTAAAGGTCCTAAATACTACCAATAAAGCAATCCACCATAGGCAACTTACAAACATCACACTAGGAATTAAACTAAAAAAAAGAGAGACAGAGAAAATAAAATGAGAAGACACTTAAGCAAAATGTAGCCTCAGACATCCAGTTCACTAAAGGCAAATCTAGGGGGCAACAAGGTGGGACAGTCCAAAAGGCCCCCACCAGGTCTCTCTGAAGTCATAACAACAAAGCAATTGAATAAGGCTCTGGAAAAAATGAAATCAGAAATAATCTCAGATAACTACAGGGATTACCAAAATACACACCATGCTTGGCGACGTTAAAGCAGACACAGACCAAAAAAAAAAAAAAAAAAAAGACAAGTTTAACCAACTTATGGAAGCCCAGCACAGGAAAGAAATGGAATCCATAAAGCAGATTCAAGCAGACATCCAGGAGAATAAAATCTCCACTGAAAGTATTTGAAGCAGATTAGGCCAAAAATGTAACGACAGGATCTCAGATATTAAAGATAAGATTTACAGTAGCAACCAGGAAAAGAAAAAATTCTCAAAAATAGCAAGACCATGAGAAATCAATCCAGCAGCTGCTAGATGAGACAAATATGAATAACTTAAGATTAACTGGAGTCAGTGAACAAGCAGGAAATACTACAAATAACATTAAAAAAATGTTCACAAACATCATCACAGAAAATTTTCCTGGTAGAGGAAAAGAATTTGATTTACAGATAAACAAGGCATATAGAACTCCAGTTAGTAATGATTAAAATCTACAGCAAGGCATATCACAGTCAGGGTTCCAGAAATTTAACACAAGAATAGAATCCTAAAAGCTGTTAAAGAAAAGAAACAAATCACCTATAAAGAAAAGCCCATCAGTATTACAGCTGACTTCTCAACACAAACTATCAAGTCAAGAAGAGTTTGGAGTGAAGTACTCCAAGTTATAAAGGAAAATAACTTTAAACTCAGATTGATGTACCCCACAAAACTATTTTTCAAAACTGATGGAGAAATAAGATACTTCCATGACAAAGAACATCTGAGGAAATTTATGACCACCAAACCAGCACTCCAAAATGTTCTGAAGGATATTCTAGAAAGAGATAATA
Organism: Dolichotis patagonum; assembly: GCA_004027295.1. NCBI lineage: Eukaryota > Metazoa > Chordata > Mammalia > Rodentia > Caviidae > Dolichotis > Dolichotis patagonum. The sequence continues at coordinate 12,561 of PVJX010013713.1, read as the reverse complement.
AGTACTATGGCTCCATGAACCCCAACAGAAGAAAGGCAAATAATGAGAGGGAGAGGCCAAAAGGGTGGGGGAGCCAACAACAGGAAAATAACATGAGCAGGATAAATCAACACATATCAGTTAGAACCATCAATGTTAATAGTCTCAATTCACTAGTCAAAAGACACAGACTGGCAGAATGGATCAAGAAGCAAGATCCAACAATATGCTGTGTACAACAAGCACATTTAATTAAAAAAGAAATTCATAGACTAAAAGTCAAAGGATGGAAAACAATACTTTATGTGGCAGGAATCCAGAAAGGGGTAGCTAATTCTATTCATGGACAAAGTAAATTTCAAGCCAAGACTGAATAAGAGAGATAAAGAAAGTCACTACATCCTTGTAAAGGGAATAATCCAAGAGGAAGAGATAACAAATACTAGTGCACCCAACTATATAAAACAATTATTAATGGACATGGAAAATCCAAAAAGCCCTAGCACAACTGTATTGGGGAGACCTCAATACCCTACAAAAAGACAGATCAAATAGACAAAAAAATCAATAATGAAATATTAGAACTAAATCAAACTTTTGAACAAATGGACCCAGTACATGTCTATAGACTGTTCTATCCCACAACATCAGCATATACATTCTTCTTAGCTGCACATGGGACATTCTCCAAAACAGACCTACACTGACTCATAGAACATGGTTAAATAAATGCAAAGGAACTGAAATTATCCCATGCATACTATCAGACCACAGTGCAATGAAACTGGAAATCCATGCCAAAGGAAACCACAAGAACTTAATAAACACATGGAAATTAAATAACATCTTACTGAACAACCAATGGGTCACAGATGAAATTAAAGAAGAAATTAGACAGTTTTTACAGTTGAATGATAATGACAATAAAACACACTAGAACTTGTGGGACCCAATGAAAGCAGTTTTGAAAGGGAAATTTATAGCAGTAGATACCCATATCAGGAAAACAAAGCAAGCACATATAAAAAACTTAATGTTGAACCTTGAGCTTTTAGAAAAAGAAGAGCAGGCTAAACCAAAAGATTGTACAAGGGAGGAAATTATAAAGATCAGAACAGAAATTAACACACTGGAGATTAAAAACAAATACAAAGAATCAATGAACCGAAGAGTTGATTCTTTGAAAGGTTAAATAAAATTGACAAACCCTTAGCCAACCTTATCAAAAAAGAAAGAAAGAAAGGGAATGAAAAGGGCAAAATCACAACAGACCCTACAGAAATCCAAAAGATCATCTACACCTACTTTGAAAACTGGTATTCTAATAAGATGAAAAATACAGAAGAAATGGACAGATTCCTAAATCATATAAATTACAAAAGCTGAATCAAGAAGATATAAAAATCCTGAATAACTCAAATATCAATAAATGAAATTGAAGATGTAATTAAAAATCTATCAACAAAGAAAAGCCCAGGCCCTGATGGATTCATTGCTGAATTCTACAAAAAATTTAGTGAAGAACTAACACCACTACTTCCCAAACTTTTTAATGAAATTGAACAAGAAGCAATACTTCCAAATTCTTTCCTGGAAGCAAGCATTATCCTGATACCAAAACCAGAGAAGGACCCAGCTAAGAAACGGAATTACAGGCCAATCTCCCTAATGAATATTGATGCAAAAATCCTCAGTAAGATACTGGCAAGCAGACTGCAGCAAATTGTCACAATTGTACATCATGATCAAGTGGGATTCATTCCAGGGATGCAGGGATGGCTCGATATTCATAAATCCATAAATTTAACACACCATATTAACAGAACCAATGACAAAAATCATATGATATTCTCAATAGATACAGAAAAAGCTTTTGACAAAATGCAGCACCCATTCATGATTAAAATCCTACGAAAATTGGAATAGATGGTCTTTATCGTAATGTGATAAAAGCCATCTGTTACAAACCAACAGCCAACATTATACTAAATGGACAAAAACTCTAAAATCAGGAACAAGACAAGGATGTCCACTGTCTCCACTCTTATTCAACATAGTTGCAGAAACTTTAGCTGTAGCAATTAGACATGAGAAAGAAATAAAAGGAATAAAGATAGGAAATGAAGAAGTTAAAGTATTGTTATTTGCAGATGACATGATACTCTACATAGCAGACCTCAAAAACTACACCAAAAGGTTTCTATATTAATAAGCAAATTCAGTAACATAGCTGGCTATAAAGTCAACACTCAAAAAATCCATAGCCTTCCTGTACATGAATAACACCCACTGAGAAAGAAATCAGGGAAACAATACCTTTTACAATAGCATTCAAAAACTACAAATCAATCTAACAAAAAATGTGAAAGACCTCTCCACTGAAAACTACAGTACTCTTGGCCGGGGATTTATTTAGCTCAGTGGCTTAAGCGCCTGCCTGGCAGCATGAGGTCATAAGTTCGATCCCTGGTACAAAAAAAAAAAAAAAAAAGAAAAGAAAAAGAAAACTATAGTACTCTGAAAAAGGAGACTGAAGACAATATTAGAAAGTGGAAAGAGATCCCGTGCTCTTGGGTAGAAAGAAACAATAGAGTAAAAATGGCCGGGGCTGGGGATTTAGCTCAGCGGCATAAGCGCCTGCCTTGCAAGCAGGCAGTCGTGAGTTCGATCCCTGGTACTGATGAAAAAAAAAAAAAATTTAAAAATGGCCATACTTCCAAAACTGCTATACAGATTCAATGCAATCCCAATCAAAATTTCAGTAACATATGTCACAGAATTAGAGAAAACAATCCCCAAATTCATCTGGAACCAGAAGAGACCTAGAATAACAAACACAATCCTGGGCAACAACGACAAGACAGGGGGCCTCACAATCCCTAACTTGAAATTATGCTATAAAGCTACTGTGATAAAAAGTGTGATACTAGCAAAAAAACAGACTTGAAGATCAATGGATTAGATTAGAAGATGCAGAAACAACTCCAGACACACTAAGCCACTTTATCTCTGACAAATGTGCCAAACACGTTCACTGGACGAAAGATAGCCTCTTTAGTAAATGGTGCTGGAAAAACTGGCTCCACATGTGCTGAAGATTAAAACTGGCTCCAGATCTTTCACCATGTACTAAGCTAAAATCAGAGTGGATCAAAGATCCTTTTTTTTTTTTTTTTTGTACCAGGGATTGAACTCCCGACCTTGTGCTTGCCAGGCAGGCACTTATGCCACTGAGCTAAATCTCCAGCCCTCAAAGATCTTAATATTAAAATAGAAACAGTAAATCTGCTGGAAGATACAGTAGGTAAAACTCTTGAAGACATTGGTATAGGTAAAGTCTTTATGAACAAAACCCTGATTGTAAGGAACTATCACAAAGAATCAACTACTGGGATCTCAGCCTATGGAAAAGCCTTTGTACAGCAAGAGAAACCACCAACAGATTGAAGAGACAACACACAACGTGGGAGAAAATGTTTGCTAGCTGTTCCTCAGACAGAGGATTACTATTGAGAACATATAAAGAACTCAAAAGAATCAGTCCTCCCAGATTTAAAGACTCAATAAAAATAATGGGCATCTGAGATGAATACACACTTCTCAGATAAGAAATACAAACAGCAAATAAATATGTGAAAAAATGTTCAGTACCACTGGTCATTTGAGAGATGCAAATTAAAACAACACTGAGATTCCACCTCACCCCAGAAAGAATGGCTGTTATCAAGAAATTAAGCAATAACCAATGCTGGAGGGGCTTTGGGGAAAAAGGAACCTTTCTCCACTGCTGGTGAGAATGCAGACTGGTGCAACCACTCTGGAAATTGGTGTGGAGATTCCTCAAAAAACTAGGACTAGAGGTCCCATTTGACCCAACTATTCCCCTCCTGAGTATCTTCCCAAATGAATTAAAAACATCATACCACAGTGATATATGTGCACCCATGTTTATAGCAGCGCAGTTTGTAATAGCCAGATCTTGGAAACAACTTAAATGCCCATCAATTGAGGAATGGATAAAAAAGATGTGGTATTTTTATACAGTTAAGTACTACTCAGCCATAAAGGATAAACTGGACTTTTATAGGTAAATGGATGCAACCTGAGAACATACTCATTAATGAAATAAGCCATGTATAAACACTGTATTGTTCATTAGTGTGAGAAGCTGAAACAACATATGTATATGTGTATGTATATAAAAGGAGTAGTTAAGATAGTGATATTGATTTCTCTGAGTTCACAAAGACAAAGATTTGTGCTGGTATTATTCGGACAACTGAATGAAGATGTCTTGTGCTCTGGCTGAATGATTTGGGGATGACAATGTGCAATGTATGTACCATTGTTGCCCCTATTGATATATTTTGAAATTTTATTCATTTTTTTTCTTCTTTTTCATTTTTTCTTTTTATCCTTGAAATAAAATGGATTTAGGGAAAAAAAAAAACCCATGAACTCCCCACACTGCATGTAGTCATCACATACTGGAAACCTGGACTAATAAACTTAAAAATTAAACAATAATAAAAGGCTGGGGCTGTAGTTCAGTTAGTGTGAGCCCTTGGGTTCAATCCCCAGTATCACACATGCACAAGACAAAACAGCCCTTTTTTTCTGCTCTTTGTAATACAAATGATTATTGAGGCACTTAAGAGTTTAAAGCACTTGAAGGATTAGTGATTGTCAACAAATCCTAGGACCAAACTCTAACATATTAGGAGTGATAATTTGGAAAACAGGAAAAAGTCTCCATGTTGATGACTCATCATTAGCTGTTCACCCAGTTGCATAATTTCCTATGCATAAGACCAAAAGACAGGGAAGAAGCCTGTCACCCCAGGGCAGTCTAAATGTATGAGCTGACTTTAAGTCTGAGCTGTTTCTGTATGCTTTGTGTTGCAAGTTCTCAACTACTGACAGTCGTGTTCAAGATCTATCTATTGACTTTTAATTTTTATCTCGTAATTTTGCTGTTGGACTTTGGTTTTCCTAGTCGTGGTTGCTTATTTAGTAACCTTTTCCCTACCTTTCTCACCTCTGGCACACCTATGAAATGATGGTATTTGCATTTGGATGTGGCTGGAAGTGACCAGTCCAAGAACTGGCTGGACAGTTTGATTGTAACTTCTTTGCCACTATATGAGCTGCTGCAAACTGCACCTGCATTAACATCTGCTGGTCCTCTTGGGCAGGTGGCTCTTGCTAGAGCAATGTGAGCTCTGCTATAGTAGCACGAAGAGCCGAAACTTGCTCTAAAAAATGTTTTTTGAGAGCTAATGCAGTCATTTCTTCTGCGAGCCCTAGCCTGTGCTGTTTTGCAGAATGACATTGCAATAGCAAGTGAGAGCTTGGGTCTGTGGGTACTGTGCACAGGAATTCTTTTATATGCAGAGTAATGACATGAATTAATCCTTAAAAAATACTGCTTAGAGTCTGTGCTCTTCAAATGCACTGAGGTTTAAATACTCTGGATGATGATTATTAAACAGTCTAGGATATTTTCCGAAATCATTACTAAAATAATACCTTGAAAAGCAAACAGCTTTCACTGAGGTGGTTTTGATTAGTTTGAATTCTACCTATAGTATGAACTCTGCAGTAATTGTGCTAAGGTCTGACCATACTGTTTCACTCAGCTCTAGGGACCTTTCCTGATCACATTGACAAATGGCTTGGGAAACTGAAAATATAGTGGTTTTTTGTAGTGCTAGCCCATTATCCTAAGTGATGGCTGAAAATAAGCGGCTGACCTAGTGTGGTATGCACGCCTGTAATCTCAGCCACTTGGGAGGTGGAGGCAGGAGGATTGAAAGTGTGAGGCTGGTTCAGCCAATTTAGAATGACCCTGTTCTTCAGTAATAAAAAGGGCTGGGGGTGTTGCTCAGCACTCCCTAGGTTCAATCTCCGACACTGAAAAACAAAACAGAACAAAACAAAACAAAAAACCCAAAGATTTCTGCAGGGAGTGTGAAATATGGCCACTGGATCTGGGAAAGTTCATAAAAGCGTAGATTCCTAAATGGAAAAGTTAGAGAATGAAGATACAAAGATTAACCTGCCCTTTTTTTTTTTTTTTTGGTACTGGGGATCGAACTCATGACCTCACGCTTGCCAGGTAGGCGCTTATGCCACTGAGCTAAATCCCTAGCCCTAGCCTGCTTTTAATGTAAGACCATCTTACATTTTAGTACCCAAAGAAAACTCATTAAAACAAAATTTTTTTTTTTGTCTTTTCGAGGCAAGGTCCCACTGTGTAGTCCAGGCTGGCCTTGAACTCACTTTGTTGCCCCCTATTTTGGCCTCAAACTCATGGTGATCTTCCTGCCTCAGCGTCCTGAGTGTGCAACACCACACCAGGCTTAAATCTGTTTTTAAACTGACTTTTAATGAGTACAAATAAAAACCCTTCACAGGTCAAGTTTACTCAACAGCTGATAGCCTAGAATGAAATTTATTTTTCTTACCCACATGATTTTATTTTTGGTTTTCCTGCTCTGTTGTAACGTCTCTCGATTAATTTTTATTATGGCAGGAAAAAACACAACTATTTCTCCTCATGCCCGATATAAAAACAGGAGAAAAGATACATAATTATGTATATACATACATCATAAAAGGCAGGAGAAAAAGAATACATAGGTTAAAACAATTACATTAAACATTCACTTTGTGTTATCAGGTGAACCTCACTGGCTGCCCCGGAACAGTCGAAGGCAAAAGACAGGCGGGCACCTCCCAGGGCTTCCCGCTGACTCTGCCCAGGCCCCTGGGGTGCGGGCCTCAGGGCGAGGCCTCCCTCTCCGGGGGCCCAGCTCCGCCTTCCCTGCGGCTGAGGTAGAAGCGCTGAGTGACATCCCGGGTGAGCAGCAAGCCCCCACTTCCGGGAGTCCTTACTGTGTGGTGACAAGCTTCACGATGGTGCTGATGATCCGGGAGCCTCGAGGACAAGTACACAGGTCTATGCTTGGGTTCTTTATTTTATCCTGGAGGAGCTGGTCAAGTTCTCCCCGAAGTTCCTTGACTAATTCGGCCACCTACAATGAAAGCTGCAATGTAACAGTGCTTGGAGCAGCAGGGAAGGGCACTTTATGAAAAGGAGATGTCACGACTGTAGTTACCATTACTCCGGTTCTGATATGGAGCCCAGGGTCTTGCTCATGCCAGCTAGGTTACTCTCCCACTGAGCTGCGCCCTCAGCTCCCCCCAACCTTTTTCCCTCTGCACTGGGGATTGAACCCTGCCTTTACACTGGGCTACATCCCCTTTTTTTTTTTTTTAATATAGTTTATTTTGAGACAAGGTCTCATTAAATTGCCCAGGCTGGGCTAGAATTTGCAATCCTGCCTCAGCCTTCCAGAATGCTGGGATAATAGGCATGTGCCACCATGCCTGGCTTTTCGCTTTTTAAAAAAAATGTGGTTATAGACTATTTCAAATCAAACAGTTGCGAATTCTAAAATAAATTTTTATTTTTTAGCATTTCTGAAATATTTTTCACATGGAGTTCAACAGTAAACAATTGAGACTTCTATCTTTTTATTTATTTTTTATTTTAATTTTTTTGGGTACCGGGAATCGAACTTACGACTGCACACTTGGAAGGCAGGTGCTTATGCTGCTGAGCTAAATCCCCAGCCCTATCTTTGTATTTTTTGTACTTTGTCTTTTTTTTTTTTCCTGAGACAGGGTCTCACTATGTAGCCCATGGTCTTCGCAATCATCCTCCTGCCTCAACGCCTGCACCGCCACGCCTGGTTACCCTAGGCCTACTAATGAAAACACCTTGAGTCCCTTCTTTTTCCCTTTCTTTTCATTCCTTTTCTCCTGTCTCCCCAACCTTTTTCCTTTCTTCTTCCTCCTTTTCTTTTTTGCTTCATAATGGTTGAATTAGAATGGTTTTTAATCTATGAAATTTTGCTTCTCTGTGTTTTCACAGTATTTGTCTCACACGAGGCAGGCCCGCCCCTCCCTGGCTTTCCTCCTAATGCCTCTGTGCCAGCCCCCACTCACCCCAGGCCCTCCCTCCCCGGGGGCTTCCTGGAGCGTTTAGCAGGGCTCCAGCCACCCCGAGGCACCTCACTGTCCTCAGAGTCCCTGCACACTCCTCTTTCCTCTGAATTAGCTCTGTGGTTCTTGCGCCTGCAGGGATGTTCCACACTTCACATTGGCAAAGCCCCGCAGGGCCGAGCCCTGAGAACTGAGCAGTCACCTGGTGGGAAGCAGCAGCAAAACGGATCCAGCCGTCATCCAAGGAGACCACGAACTCTCCCCGCTGAAGCTGCACGTTCACTTGGCCCCCTCCAAACAGGACCAGCGGGTACACAGACACCATGCTGCACTCTCGGATGAAAACCCGACTAGTTTTGATCTTCTCATGGTACAACAGGTAGGGGCTGTCAAAATGTCTGACCTGCAACAAAGAACCTCAGATGACAACAGTGATGTCACTGGCCCTACCATGGGAACCTTACCATTCCCATGGACTTAGTCACCCCCAAATTTATCTCCTGGGTGAGTCAGGCTGCATCAACTTTATTGGCGTGGAGCCAGTCGGAATTGCTGGAGCACAGGCCTGGGTGTGTCTGGGCGGGTCATGGGGGTGTGACCTTGTGTACTTGCTCGGGTTCCTGGTCTCTTCCACTTTGGCACCGTCTCCCCTCTCTGCTTCCCAGCACCTTGAACCATACATTTTTGATCCACCATGCCCTTTTGCCATGTTTCAGTCTTGGACTGAATCCCCTGCAACTGTGAGCCACACTAAGCCTCTGCTCCTTTAGCTGTGGGTTTTGGGTGTTGTGTCTCAGCCACAGAAAAGCTGACTCATACACTCCAGCCAGTACCCTTCCGTTTAGTTCCCTCGTGTGACTGCTACTTACCATCTCCATTTGCACATCTAATAAGCAATTCAAACTTTTCACGTTCCTGGCTGGAGATGTAGCTCAGCAGTAGAATGGTTACTCAGCATTTACAAGGCTCTGGGTTTAAACTTGGGGGTTACCAAAACAGACAAACAAACAAACAAACAAACAAACCAATATAACAAAAAAAATGCTGGCAGGGCTGTGGGGGAAAAGGAACACTTTTCCACTAATAGTGGGAGTGTAGACTGGTGTAACCATTCTGGAAATCAGTGTGGTGATTCCTCAAAGAACTAGGACTAGAGGTCCCATTTGACTCAGTTATTCCCCTTCTGAGTATCTTCCCAGAAGAATTAAAAAATATACCACAGCAATATATGTGTACCCATGTTTATAGCAGCACAATTTGTAACAGCTAAACCTTGGAAACAAACTAAATGCCCATCAATTGAGGAATTGATAAAAAAGATGTGATATTTTTATACAATGGAATACTACTCAGCCAAAAGGAGAAACTTGAGTTTTATAGGTAAATGGATGCAATTAGAGACCATACTCATAAGTAAAATAAGTCAGACTTGCATGTATAAACATCATATTGTCTCCTAGTGAGACGCCTAAAGAAATAATATTGGGGTGTGTGTGTGTGTGTGTGTATAAAATATTACTACTAATTTCTCTTAGTTCACTGAAAAGAAAGATTTGTGCTAATATTGTTTGGACAGTTAAATGCATATATCTTGTACTGAGTAATTTAAAGATTACAATTTGCAATGTATTAACCATCGTTACCCTCTATTGTATTTTGAAAATTTTTTTCTCTTTAAAATAAAAAAACCCTTTTCATGCATATATATATATTTATTTATATATATATTTATTTATTTATTTTATTTTATTTTTTTTAAGATGGTCTCACTATGCAGTTCAGGCTGGCCTTGAATTTGTGGCAATCTTCCTGTCTCAGCCTCCTGGTTTGTTCACCATGCCTGGCATTTTTTAAAAAAATGATTCTTTTGTTTGTTGGAGGTAGCTCAGGCTGTTCTTGAACTCAGAGTGATCTTCCTGCCTCACCTCCCAACTGCTGGGATTAACAGGTGTGTGCCACCATGCCTCACCTGGAAATGATCCTTTATATTTTTTTTTGAGACAGGGTCTCACTATGCATTTCAAGTTGGCTTTGAACACACTTTGTAGCACAGGCTGGTCTCGAACTTGCAGTGATCCTCCTGCCTCAGCCTCCTGAGTGCTGGCATATGGGTATGCACCACTATGCCCGGCTTTGAATGATTCTTAATGTAAATGTGAAGGGTAAGTAGGAGTTTGCTGGGAAATGACTATGTCATTCCAGGCACAGGGAACGTCACGTCTAGTGCCATGGCACTGGGGAACACTATGGTAGGGTGGTACTGCTGGAACCCACAGAATGCCAGAAGGTGGAGGTGGGCCGTGGTATAGGCAGGGGCCTGATGTGAAGGGTCAGGTATATTCCATCTATGAACACTTATGCAAGAGACTGACGTGGTCACATGTATGTTTGTAAAGATCAGGCAGGCTACAGTGGTGTGGACAGTAGGGGACAGCACCAGAGCTAATATTATTGTAGTATTTGGAACAAGGCACAGAAGACTGGGGTTTGATCTGAGGAAGTGGCAGTGGGGGTGAAAAGAGCAGGCAGATCTTAAGAGATGTGAAATGTGGCATTGCCTGGACTTGTTGACCAACTAGAAATGCATAAGAAAGAAGCAGAAGGCTACGTGACATGTGACTTCAGCATTCCCATTTGGAGAGTCGACACTCCAAGACAGGGAGCAGAGATGGAAAGATAAATCGGACTATGAGTGCCTGCAGCAGGAGTGCCTGGGAAAACCCCAGCCTTGGCTAGGAAGATCTCGAGTAGTCTGTGCCAGCAAGTAGACTGCACATAGAATCAAGCTGTCTTCAGGGCCAGGGGTGCAGGTCCACTACGGGAGGGGAGATCAGCAATGTCAAAACCGTGTGAGATGAGGATGAGGACCAGGTGATGTCCGCTGGATTTGACAGCTAGGAAACCACTCATGACCCTGGTGAGCTGGGGCAGGGGACAGAGGCCACACCACTGACGGAAGCAGGCTAAAGGAAAAAGACAGCCAAAGGACTGGCAAGAATAGGGCAGTGATGGAATTAGCGCGACTTCTTAAATCACTAATGCAAACAATAATTTTGCATCTGAAATCAGGCTTGAGCAGTTTTTTGTATCTGGCAGGATTTCCTTGAAATGGAAACAATCTTTCCAGAAATAGTCTAATTGCCAGGCTGTTTATACTTACTCAACTTTCTCTAAGTCACTGGCACTGCTGGGGGACACACTCTAGTACTGTAAGTGCTAAAGCAAAGTTTGTCTGATTTAGGGTATGCTTCTCATCCCAGGACCTGCTTTATAAAACGTAAGCACACACCACCATCCTGACCTGATAGTTCACGGACGAAGGGTGAATGTGTACATAGCCATCATTCTTGGTGACAAACTTCAACTCAGTTGATTTTGGTTGCATTCTGACAGCTCCAGTACTGGTCTTCTGAAATTTTCCTTCTGGGGTCTTCACCTGAACAACAAATGTTTGTAAAAGTAGATTATAGCCAGGAATATAGCTCAGCAGCACAGCACCTGCCTGGCAAGTGTGAGATCCTGAATTTGATCTCCAGTACAAAAAAAGGTAGATTATAATACACATATATTTCATTAAAGGACTTGTCTCATGGCATAAAGCAGTCTTGTTTGTCTAGCCTTGCTATTTCCTCCTTCTCTCATTCACTTTGTTTTCTTTGGAAAGTACTAAGACATGGCAGGTGCAATAGTCCTGGGTGGCATGGCAGACCAGCTGTGCTGCTAATATTCTACTGACTGGACTCACAGGTGCAGAGATCCAGCTGACAACACTGGGCCAGGGGTGTCAGCATCCGTCTCAATCCCAAAGTAACATTTCTGAATGAATTTCTTTTAAAACACAACAAAAATATCCATTAATAGAGATTTTTTTTTTATTATTATTTTTTTATTTTTTTATTTTTTTTTTTTTTGGTACCGGGGATCGAACTCACGACCTTGCGCTTGCCAGGCAGGCGCTTAAGCCACTGAGCTAAATCCCTGGCCCTAATAGAGATTATTTATTGAAAGAAATATATTGAAAATCTTATTTTAGATGCAGGCATGGTGGTGCTTGCTTGTTGTGCCAGTATTTGGTGAGCTGAGGCAGGAGGACTCCGACTCCTAGGCCAGCATGGGTTACATAGTGAGTTTGAGGCCAGTCTAACACACAGTGAGACCCTGTCTCAAACTCTTCTTCCCTCAAACTAAAATCTGTGATCACATAATTAAGAAATAACCACCATTAATTAATAAATATTATTTTAATTTTCTCTGCTAGGTTTATTTTTAGGTACAGAAAGAGAAAACTATAGGCAAACAATAATATAAAAAGATACACGTGTATTGAAACTAAAATGGAATCTTTTATAAATGATTTTTTACTTAATATATTGAGAACATTTTTCGTGTTCAATATTTTCCAAAAACATAATTCTTAAGGGATACATAGTACTTACTTCCTTGTAAGAGTCTACAATTTCATAATAAATTGTCTATTATCAAAAATTTAGATTTCTCTGCTGAATTTTCCTGGCCCTATCTGTGTCCATACTTGCAATTATTTCTTAGTAGCAAATCCTGCTAATGAAACTT
>PVJX010013712.1:0-46724 GCA_004027295.1 Dolichotis patagonum | reverse complement strand
GATAATGGACATCCTTGTCTTGTGCCTGATTTTAAGGTAAAGGCTTTCAGTTTTTGACCATTCAATATGATACTGGCTGTTGGTTTGTCATAGATGGCCTTTACCATATTGAGATAAAGACCCTCTATTCCAATTCTCTGTAAGGTTCTTATCATGAATGAGTGTTGGACTTTATCAAAAGCTTTTTCTGCATCTATAGGGATGATCATGTGGTTCTTGCTCTTGGCTCTATTGATATGGTGGATTACATTTATTGTTTTGAGCTTTTGCAGTTTCTTTAATCAATATTTTCCAATTTCATGGCACTATGGTCAGACAATATGCAAGGGATAATTTCAATTCCTTTGCACTTACTTAAGCATGTTCTATGGGCTAGTATACATGATGTATTTTAGAAAATATCCTATGTGCAGCTGAGAAGAATGTGTATTCTGATGTTGTGGGGTATAAAACTCTGTAAGTGTCTGTCTTAGTTACTTTTTATTCATTGCTGAGACAAAATACCTGATGCCCAAAGTTGGGAAAGGAAAGGTTTATTTCTTACAGTTTTTGGAGGTTTCAGTCCATACTCAGTTGGCTCCAAGGCAGGGTGGCATGGCAGGGCTATGGTTCATGGCAGCTGCAAAACCACAAGCAGAACTGGCAAGAGAGAGCGAGATACACCTTCTTCCTGCCATTACATCACATCCTGGCTCCACCCCTAGGAGAGTGTAGCACTGACACCACCAATCCAAGCACGAGACAGTGAACCAATCACAAATGCACAATGCAAATACATGAGGCCTGGGGGCCACCAACATAAACCATGACAGTGTCTATTAAGTGCTTCTAGCTTTTTTTATAACTCAGAATGCCAATATGCTAATTAGCAATGTTGGTAACCTTTCTCTTCATCAAATAAACAGTATCTGCCTGTAGGATACCTCGCTCCAGATTCCAGGTGCCTGAGAGCCCAGGTCCGCGAGTGTATATGTTGAAAGTGTTTTGCTCCAGCCAGGCCCTTGGCGAAACACTTTGTCCCACATCAGAGAGCACCTTGCTGGGCCAGTGTTTCTTTGCTTTTGATAATGATTGAAAACTCCACAATAATAGCCAGAAGAAACTATTTTTGAAAAAACAAACAAACAAACAAGAAACAACCAGAGAATGGGAGGAGATAGGGCAGTATGGTGCCTATGGGAAGATGTTTCTCAGAAACAGCAGTGAAAAGCTATGGTATAGGAAGAAATTAAAAAGATATTTAAGATAAAGAATTAGTTAAAATGCAGTGTGGCCTGGCCAGTTTTGTTACTGAACATGAAAGTGATAATAATAAGAGAAAAAATACTACAGAATTTGTGCTTTGTGCCTGGTGCTACTTTAAAGACTTGAAATGACATGTCACACAACCCTTCCAATGACATGACAAGATAGGAGGATGTTAGACAATGCTTTAGTTGGATTTTATACCAAAGTAGGTTGGTTCCAGAGCATTCTAAGTGCACCACAGGGGAGGTACCTGCCACAGCATGGAATCATGATGGCATACAGAATGATAACTCAGAGAGGAGATGTAGTTCAGTCCCTGAGATGCCCAGAGGGGTTATCTTAACTGAGAGCACCCAGCATTAGGGAGACTCCCAGAAATATCTACAGAGCCAGAAAATCTTAGGTTTTTATTTCTTTAGTGTAAGATTAAAATGCAGTTTGGGCAAGGAGCTGTCTCAATGCTAGGCAATTTTCTTGGGACAAAGATAACAGGGACCAAACACAACATGTCTCACTAGTCTAAACTTCTTGTTCAAGCATCCACTCCTCACAGAGCCTGTGTTCTTTTCCCCATTGGTTTAACCACTCATTCTTCAGCCAAGTTTCCCAAAGGGACCTTGTGTTATCACCTCTTCTTGAGCCCTGACTTTGGGTTTAGCATTTCAAAGGTACAGTAACAGTGAACTGCATACCACGTTTGTGTCCATCAAGAAGCTTAACATTTACTTGATAAACAAGGCTTACGACATAAAACTACCTTACTTTTTCTTTAGAGTCAGGTGAGATATGAATAATGAGATCCCTCAAATGTAATTGAAAATAATATAGTGATGATGTACATATATTTTAACAGAAATCATAACACAAAATGAGAATCATGTTGAGAATCCATGTAGACTGAGAGTGGAGAGTGCCTGAGGGCATGTGCAGGCCTTGGGGAATGAAAATGGTAGAGAAAAGTAGTTCTAAGAAAGAGTAACATGATGATCACCAAAATGAAACTCAGTATGTCGTATTTTAGGGATAGGGAATTCACTGGAGAGGCCCACATGGCTTGGTGGCAAGCAAGGAACTGTAGAATCAGACCAGTCTGCAGAAGCAGAGGAGAAATGAATGGGAAGAGGTTGGGGTATAGAAATTCCAGTGAAACCATGGGGAACTGTTGTCATAGCCACCTATGTAATGAAGACATCCATCTAAGTCTAGAAAAATCAGCTCTTACCACATGGCCTAACTTGTGTGAGGTGCATGCTACCTTAATATCTGAAAGCTCAGCTTCTGCAACGAACCACAGATGCCCATGGAGCTTGTGTTCCTCCCAGGAGCAATAAATCAGCCCTGCCTTTTTTATTGTCAGCTCACATACCTGAGATAGATAGTTTTCCCTACTCATAGCTCCAGAAGTAGGAGTGGGAGGAGGCCCAGGGTTGAAAGGTGCTAGTTTCAGGCTTGTAAATACATCCTTTAGTTGAACAGAGCTATCATGTGTACAGGTCCCTCCTCCTCACTCTGTGAGCAGAGCCTCATCCTTCAGCTAGCTGGAATTACCACATCAGTGCACGCCACCAGGTTTCCTTGACTTCGCAGTTTTTCTGATTGCCTGGCAGTCACAGACCATACTCTGTCTTTTGCTGATACAGAGACCTGGGAAATGAGGGAACTGGAAAAACACATGGCTCTTCTGAAGGCCACAGCATAGAACTGTCCCTAAGCTAGAATTTCTATTAACACTAAAGAAAGAGATTCAGACTCTTCTCCCATTCCTCAGCTAGCTCTTTCCCCTTTTTCCTCCTCCAACTCTCCTATTTTCTCCCTTTTAACCTTTTTCTCCTTTGTCAGGCAATTCATTTGTACACTTGTGAACAGACATTATCTACAGACAGTCTGGAGACCTTCTGAATGTGTGGTGTGGATCCCTCATTCCTGGCTGAGAAAAATAAAATAACAACTTTACAGTCAACTATAGGAACTTGTATCCAAGCTTGAGGTACTTAACAAAACATGGTATCTCAATTTCAGAAGCTTGGAAACCTTTCTTAACTGCACTGTGTGACTGCATGATTTCCAGACTCAGGGTCAAATACCCCTTTCTTTTGACCAAAGAAATCCAATTCTGTCAAAGAATCTGAGAAGTGGGGAGGAAGTGTAAGTCAATAGTGAAGTCCGCTTTCAAGGCACAGTTGTCATCGCTGTCTAAACAGCACTTTGCTGACCTCCTATTGCATTGAGTGGTCCATAAATTGTTATAAAAGTACCAGCTCTGTTTGTCCTATAAAAATACATTTTACATTTGAACTTTTTATTTTAGATCAGTCTTAAATGTATATAAAAATTTCAGATAGTGCAGAGATTTATCCATATACAGTATACCCTTTTCCTCAAGTATTAATATATTAATGTTATATAATATATAATATGTTATAATTAGTAAACTAATAGCAGTACATTAAGCATATACTTTATCTGCAGTTCCTTTTTTCCCCACTTAATGTCTTGTGTTCTGAAATCTTACCTGGATACCACATTACATATAATTATGTTTGTACAGACATCTCTAGACCGTCACAGTTTCTTGGGTTTTCTCTCTTCTTGATGACCCTGACAGTTTTGAAGAATACTTGTGGGGCACTTTGTAGAATGTCCTTCACTTGTAATTGGTTTGTTATTTTTCTCATACACTGAGGTTATGGATTTTTGGGAAGAAAATCACAAAGTGCTCTTTTCAACACGTTCTATCAAGGGTGCCTACCCTCAATCTGACTTATCCCTGTTGACGTTGACTTTCAGCACCTGGCTGAGGAAGTGTTTATCAGGTTTCTCCACTGAGAAGCTGCTGCCCCCACCCTGATTCCCATGCAGTACTCTGTGGAAATCACTGCACGTAACCCAGCCTTATGCAGAGGAGAGTTACAGTGGCGAAGCTCCCACAATCATTATTAATTTTCCTGAGTATTACGTTATTTGCTCTCCTTTCTTTATTGAATCATCTGCTTATAACAGATGGGTTTCTGGATATTTATTTTATAGTTTGGGTTACAATCCGGTGCTATTTAATTTTGTTGCTCTTTTGAAGATGGGGGAAATTTGTTGTCTTTGAGTCCCTCTGAAATAACACCATCATTGTATTTACTGATAATTCTTTTTCTTTCTGACACTAAAAGTTGTTTCAAGCTCATTTTGAATATATCCTACCCCTGTCTTCAAATGAGTCATTTCTTCATGGGTCTCTGCTTTGTGTTAATGAATAATAGGATTAGAAATCAAAATCTGGATAGTTGGTGTAAATCAAAGTTTTCAGCCATCTCAGCTCTGAAATTTTGTATCAAGAACTACTAGGTGATAAGCACAAATTCCACAATGTTTACTTAGTTTGTTTTGTAATATGAAAACAAGGAGATTCAGAGAATTCAATATAGCAAGTATAATGGATGAACTAATCTAATGTGTATCATTAGGAAAATAGCTTAAGAGTGGTATATTTCATTCAAAATTTTTGCTAAATGAGTAGATTATATATCTTATTGCTTAGAGAAAATGATTAACTATGTGAGATGATGAATAATTTGTCCCACTAGCACAACCATTTTACCATATGTGTCTTAGAATATCATCTTGTATATGTTAAATTTATACATAATTTAATATTTTAAGTGGAGTACTAGAAAAGGTAAAGAATTTTTCAAGTTTACTTGAAAAGTTGAGAACTAGGCTAGAATTTGAACTATGATTACCTAAATCTAAAACTGTGACTCTGTCATTTATCTCTAATTGTCAACAGGCAAAATTAGAGTTAAAAAGAAAAAAATGGGATTACTGGAACGGAATTTTGAATATCATGTCTTTTTGTGGTTGTGTCTTCATTATAAGGTTATTTGATCTGTTCATGCAATAATTTTAGGACAATGATTCTATGTGGTAAATATTTGATAAATTTTAGCCTTTGCTGCGTCATCATTACCTTTTCTGTCTTTATTGTCCACTGCTGTAAGCTTATGTTGATTTCTTATTCTTCTCCCTTCTACCAAGAAAAATCTGAATTCTTCCTACTCTTGGTATTACAGAAACAGTAAATTAATAAGGCAAATAACATACTGATTGATGCCTATGTTATCGAACACAATGTGTGATATATGAATGCATTCCTTTTACGTATTCAAGTTCTTTCTCTTTGTTGTGGGCCAATGAAAATTATATGGTAGAAGCACAAGGAAAAAATATTGAAGTCCCCCTTATTAATGGGATTGGATATCCTGAGTTGATTTGCAACGTGTTCTGAAGACTCATTTCTCCTTTTGCTAGAGTCTGTTCCAACCTCTTTTCTCAGTCTCTTCATCAGGTTTCTGTCCCCGTCTGAGGGAGTATGAGTATACAGAGGATCAACTGTGAGCCCACTCTCTTGCCTCTGAAACACAGAAAAAACTGCATACAGGATGACGGAAGCCGTGGCTAGAATCATGGGAGTCATTGGGTCATAATGAGTAGCTACCTCTACTAATGTTATTATTTCCTAAATATTAAATCTAAGTTATACCCAAGCATCATTCACAAGGCAACTGAGAATCTATGTCTGCTATCATTTCTACCTTACCTTTCCAACAGCCTAAAAGACCTGTTCACAGAACACATATGTGGTTTTTGGAGGGTTTTCTGTTCTTTTTTTTTTTTTTTTAATAAGTACACTCAGATCCTGGATAAAACATAACCATAAAGGAAGAGAAAGCACAGTGTTTCATTAATGAACTGAGGTTGGGATTTTCTTTTCTTTTAAGTGTCATGTTTAGAGCTTAAGCACCTGTGATCTAGAGAAAGAGATCAAAGGATTGCTGAGATGCAGGCGTTATGTGAGGTCACCCCGCTCAACTTGAATACTTGTAATTCAGGGGAGATGATCACAAGCACTGCAGGCCCACAGACTCTTACACTGTTGTCCTGATAAACTGAAGACATTTTTGAACTAAGCTTACCATAGTCAAATTCAAAGTCTTGTGGTAGCATGATAAAAACATGGGGCGGGTGGGATGAACTAGGTTCAGATTGAGGAGTGAGCCCTGACTGACTCTTCTGCAATCCACAATCTAGCCAGTGTCAAGTTTGTGAGCCCAGTTATCTGTTCTGCTTCTATAAGGAAGAGCTATCTCTGCAGTTTTTGTGGAGACCCCTGAGGAGATTCTGAGGCAACCAAGACTGGTCTTGTAAATAAAACGAATCAAAGAAGAAATAGTAAAGAAAGAATGAAGGAAAATGAGTGCAACATTTGCACAATTCTAGGAATTCTAGTTTTGTTTTTGCAGGGCTGAGTATCAAACCTGGGACCTAAACATGCAAGGGAAGGACTCTGCTGCTGAGCTATTCCTGGAGTTCTGTACAATTGTTCCTGATTAATTTCTCAATATATTAAAGACAAAAATAAAAACCAGGAACCAAAAAGTTCCTCATATTCTCTTTCATATGTGGAAGCTAAATAAAAGTTCATCTTATAAAAATTAAAAGTAGAATATTAGTTACCAGAGACTGGGAAGGGTAAGAGGATGGCGAGAACAAAAATGTGCTTAACAGGAAGAAAATTACATTCAGGTAGAATAAATTCTATTTTTCAATAGCAAAATAGGTTACTACTATGGACAAAAAGTTATAAATGTTTTAAAGTACATGAAAGAAATGATTTTCAATATTCTCAACACAAACCAATGTTACATCTTTGGTGTGCTAGATATGCTAACAACCCTGATTTGTTTATCACGTATTACATGCATGTACCCCGTGCTTAAGTACAGATTTTAAATAACGAATGAAAACAAAGAGAGTTGTAGGACATAATTGTCACGTAATTATATCTTGTATCAGTCAATAATGTACTTCCTCAATCTCTTTTTTTCTCTGATACTCCTCTGGAATCATAGAGATATAAAAGCTGAGCGTAATTCAGAGAACCACCTAAAGCAACCCTTATTTTCTTAGATGAAAAATTTACCCATGAGAAATGGATCTCTCTGTGAAATGCATGCGGAGTCGCTATTCCAACTCATGTTTTCTGGTTTCCCTAGTGTTTAGGACTATCTTCCTCATCTGCTGTGTCCTTGTGTTGTCTTTCTCCTTTTCATCCTGCAAGCATCCTCAGCCACATGCAGAGCTAGTCCTATATTTGTTCCTGTTTATGCTATATTTGCAACTTAACTTATGGATAGGAACATGGAGCTGCACTGATTTCTGGCAGAACTCTGCTTCATGTGCTGACAAGCATTCTCTGGCCCCGGGCACACGTCCAACAGCAGGTGCCTTACTCGGCAAAGCTCTCTGTAGTTGCATCTCAAAGGATGCAGGTGGAGGTCCAACGCTATCTCCCTACTGCTTTGAGATTATGATCTTTCGCGATCATGTCTCTCACTAGGTGAAAGGAAGGGAGACTGTTCGTGCCAAGGTTTGCAACATAGACATGGGAGGCAGGCACAGGGAGCATCTGCAGAAGCTTAGGGATTCTTAGTTTGATGGATGGGTAAGAAGATGAGATGAGACATTTGAGTACATTTACATGTTACTATTGTCCATGAACCTGAGAAAGCTGACCTTCAGGTCAGGAGGAAATGTCTGTGTGTTTTCTCAAGTTGAGCATTAACCAAAAGGTGAGATTTAGAGGGCCTGAATTTGAATCATTATAAGGTTCCTATGGGTCAAATTATACTCATTTAATAGTTTGCATTTACTTGTTACATTACATATTAATTTTGACACGTTGACTACTTGTGACAGGCACATATATGTGAATCAAAGACAATGAAAAAAGGCTAGTGTTTTTAAGAGATCTTTACATTAATTATAGATTATAGGTACACACAGGAATTGTAGTAAACAACATAAGATGGATGGTAAAAATGTAGGAGAGGTGTGTGGAAATGCAAGGAAAAGAAACTGCAAGAAGATACAGAATACAGAAGGCTTTAGTAGGGGGTGTAATATAAGAAAGTTGAAAAGAGTGACATGATGACCTAACATGCTAAATAAACTTTGTAAACAGGAAAATGACACCTAAGATCCTTGTAATTCTATAGCTCTTGGTGCTCCTTAGTCTTTAAGTTGTTTAATTTACTTGAACAGATTTTGACCTTAGAAAAAGCTAAATTCTATAATTCTGAGTCATGGTGTAACAGATTTCTACCATCTGTATTAATACAAGGAGTGTAATTAAAACTGAAAGCACAGTGGAATCCATACAAATATTATTGTCATCACTTAAGGCTGTATTCACACGAGTTACATGGTTCTTCTGGACCGGATGCTGTACAACTAACTGGACCTTGTCTAAATTAAAATGCAGTAGAAACTTGTTGGAAAAAAATGAGAGACGTCAATAATCTTCACTCAAGTCTCTACTGGTCCAACATATATTTCTGTGTATTTGAGAATGCCAGAGCAACTTTCTGGGTTTGGTTTCCTCTTTCCACAATTACTGTTGTGTGAAGACCTCCCTTGTGCTGAACAGCTAGGTGATTTCAGATGCTAAAGTGATTGTCGCCAGTCATCCTTGATTGGATATAGAGGACTCTACTGTCTTCATGAGGCATAATATGTGACAGGCAGCTCCTTAGCTCATTGAACTAGGGGATGCCTATCTAATTTTCTCTACCATACTTAGTCATTGCCCTCTGTGGAGTTAAGACCAACATAATTTAGCATATTCCTATAGGTGGTATTGAAGGTGTTGCTATACAAGAACATACACTGATCATATTCTGATAAGTCATAAATAATATTTTTAAATAATTTTTCTGTGATGAATTCATCCACATCTTCACTTGATGCATTCAGATGTAGGGCCAGGGATTTAGCTCAGCAGCATAAGCACCTGCCTTATAAGTGCACAGCCGTGAGTTCGATCCCCGGTACGAAAAAAAAAAAAAAAAGGTAAGAAGAAACAATTTTCTTTTAGTTTTTAAAAATAAAATCCAAATATCTCATTATCTTGAATTCATGTAGGACACAATGACTCACTTTCAAAGAATAAAATATGAAGAGAAAAAGAAGACTAGCAACCTTAAAATGGAGAAATGTAGTAGCCACTGCTTTATCTAGGTTATCAAGATCAAAATTGGCAGTGCTAAATCACATTGGTTTCACATAATCCTCATAGGATATGGTGAGAAGGGCATGCTCTCTGTCTGTTATTCTTCCCCCCAAGCCTGTAACCACAGTATAATTCATCAGCAAACTCACTTTGCAGACATTCCACAGAATGACTGACTAGTACTCCTCAATACTGTCTACGTCATGAAACACAGGAGTGATAAATAGGAAGAGATCAATGTGAAATGAATACTAAAAGAGTCATGGAATCCTGAAATGGAAACTAGAAAAAGAGGTAAAAGAAAGACATTTGAGAAACTGGTGAAATCTGATAAAGACTGCCTTTTAGTCAGTGGTCATAAAACAATGTTAACTTCTTTGATTTTGACTGTTATGTCTTGGTGATCCTAGACATGAACCTATAGAAAATCAGGTGATGAGAATAGAACAGTGGTGGTGAACTGCCTTGGTTACTTTTCTCACTGCTAAAACAAAATACTCAGCACTCAAAGTTAGAGTTAAAGCTCACAGTTTGCATAGGTTTGCATCCATAATCTGCTTGCTCCTAGGCAGGGTGGCACATCACAAAGGGATAACAGTTCATGGCTGCAGAAGACAGTAAAAGCAACAGAGCAAAGGAGAGACACTAGCCTTTCCCTCTCGTATATTGTACCTACTTTACGGCAGGTGTAGGAACTTACACTTCCAATCCCAGGACTAGACAAAGAACCAATCACAAACTCTTGATTCAGTCACCCTCAAAAAGCCAGTCCCTCCATGAGCACATGAGGCCTTGGGGGGACATGTAGACATACACTGTAACACTATCCTATGGCATAAATACCACAGAAGACTGTATCATCAAAGGATCTAAAACATTCGCCATCACTGCTGTGGGGGAGCTCGGTATTTATGACCTCCTATGCTCGTCCCCATTGGGAAAAGAACTCACTTAGAATGCATGAACTGCTGTTAGTTTCTTAGAGGTGCCACAACAAAGTGCCACAGACTATGTGATTTGAACAACAAAAATATATCGTCTCACATTCCTGGAGAATTGAATTCTGAAGTCAAGGCCTCAGCAGGGCTTTTCCTTCCAAAGACTGTGAGGGACAGATCTGTCCCAGGCTTCTCTCTTTGGTGTGCAGATGTCCATCATTTTGCTGTGTGTGTTCTCTTCATTTTGCTTCTATACCAGTCTGTCCTTAAATCAAGTCAGTCATACTGGATAAGAGGCCTCATGCTAGTGTAATTTGATCATTTCTCTAGTGGCTCTATCTCCACATAAAGTCAAGTTATCAGATACTAGGAGTTAAGACTCCGACATGTATTTTGGGGATGACACAGTACCCCCTAGTATAGTATCTCAGGATTCTTTTAGTCTTGTCCTTCAGGAAGGCCTTTGGCCTTTTTCTATCTCCTATATCTACTATCTCACTAACGCCTACAACTTTTACCTATAAAACATTGCTCAATTCACACACTTCTTTTCCTCTGTACCTTCATCATTACCACTCCAGGCCACAACAGAAACTCAGTATACCTGGTCTAGGGAAAAGGTCTTCTTGTTTATTTCCCAAATTTTGACTTTGTTCTGGCCCTGTCCACAGTTCGTGTTGCAAGCAGAGAAGTTTTTCACAGTACAGACCGCCTATGCTTTAAAATCTTTTATTTCTTCCTGTGATTCTGAGAATAAAGGCCAAAATCTCTGTCATGGCCCCAGGGCTCTTTGTGATCTTCCAGCCTCCAAACCACAAGAAAAACTTTTCTGTCTTATTCTCTCTGCTCAAGTTGCAGTCACCAAGTTCAGTTCCTTGGAAAGCAGAGCCTCCATTCTCCCATGGGCCTTTGCTTCTGCTCTCTTTACTCACTACCTTGACCATCCTGTCTGCTTTCTCACCTTGTCTCTCTCAGCCTTCAGATCTTACCTCAGGCAGCAGGAATATACCCCGTGTGTTCCCTGGACCAGACAAGCTCCCTTGTGTTTTGTTGCCTGAGCAAACTACATTTTCTCCTCAGAGCATTTATTTTATACTTATGCAATTGTATCATTGATTTCTGTCTCCCTCACTGGACTGGAAGATGCATGAAGTGAGAATCACATGTGGTTTGCTCCCTGCCCTGTGTACAGCCCTTACCACAAGGCTTTACTCAGGGTTCAATCTCAAACTCTTAAATTAGTTTGTATATCTGTGAATTTGCTTTCAATTTATAATGCTGACTTTTAGATTATGTATTATTCATTAATGAAATTTTGTTTCTTCTCCTATTTTCTGGTATTACTTGATAAATTTGATAATAATTAATTATAGTCAAAGCACTTATGTCAGATGTCTTAATACATTTTCACAAAAAAGAAATAAGCCTTTTCTGTGAATAACCATGGTCATAAAGTTGGAAGACCAAATTTTCTGTGTTAGTATAAATAGCAACTTAAATTTCAATAATTTGCATACCTTTAATTGACTGATACCTGTAAAATTCATTTTATTGTGATTTCTAAACCTTTAGAGAAATTGCCTATAACTAAACAGCTAAGTAGTTTGAAAATGTGTTAAGGTGTATATAATGAATATAGACTTGGTGTTGATTATTGACTCTAAAGTAAGTGCCCTTTGAACCTTTCCTCCACATTACAGAGAAGCCTTCAAACACTCATTAGTGTTTCTAACACCAAGAAACTATGGATACCAGAGAGGCTCCTACAGGAGCACCCCCATGCCCCCACTCCAAGTGGCTCTGGTCAAGCAGGGATTCTCTCGAAATGTACCAACATTTCTCCATACAGCAAAGAGGGTAATAGTGCCTTGGAAATTTTAATTTATACAGTATGCTAGAATTTGATTAGATAACTATATAAAATGATTTTCTTTTATATGTACTACCTGCTTATGGAAGAAAATTTTACTTAAATTAAAGCCTAATATGTAAAATGAGAATTTTACTTTAAATAAATGACCTTAAAGTTTAATGCACTGATTTGATAACTTAGGTGATGAGGGCTTAGTGTGTGTACTCTATATTCAGTTTAGACGGGATGTTCAGTGGTGCAGGGGCACAGGTACCTGGCTCTTCTGCAGCTGATGCCTGTGTGGTGGCTCCTAACATGTTGGTCAAGTTTGTGATAAGTTCTTTTGGTGCAAGGGAAATTTCAGAAGTGCTGATTCTTAGTCTTTCAGTCTTTAGTCCTGCTTTAGTCTTTAGCCCTGCTACCCAGAAACATACTTGTCCAACTGGAGACAGGAAAGCCAGCTTAGCCAGAATACCTGCTTTTAGGAGGCCATTATGAAAATAGAGACCTGGAACTGTGTGTTCTGAGTTGTGCTTGCAGATTTTGAATTGGAACTGTTTCATTTTGGTTGAATATTTGTAAATATATGCTTATGTTTCCATAGAAAGGTATGGTATTTATGAAGCTGTTCTCCTGAGGCTTCAGTGAGAATTTGTCCTAATGCATGTATTACTGACCTGTGAAAGTTTAAAATAGAGGAGTAAAACAAAGAAACTCAAATGATCACTCTCTGTTCTGTACATTTGGGTGGGTAAGTACTTTATGTTGAAATGTTCTGATCTGTCTTTTAAGCAGGATTTGTTTTATTACATCACTATTTCATTTTCTATATGATTTTATCTTTCAGTGTGAAGCAGGCTAGACGTGTGCCCAGGTGAGGAGTAACCTAATGACAGCCAGAGCAGGACTAGATAACAGGGTCCCCTTTCCTCTCTGGGAAAAGCTTGGCCCCCTTCCTACTTAGCCTGTCACAAGTTCACAGGGTCACAGGGACGTGACCTGCGTGCTCAGCTCCCAGGGTCTTTGGTGCTTGTGGCTTCCTCTCTCCGGCTTTACCCTGACTTCCTCTGTACCTCTACACCATGTTCCTACCTAGTCCCTCATGGTAGCTCCTTAGCCATGGGCAATCAGAGGAATTCATATTTAAATGTCAAGCATGCAAATATTTGCTAATCTTTTCCATCTTGTCAAAACATTTTCTCATATGTTGTTGTTGAGCTTTTAAAGAGACATTTTACAGCAGTTTAAGTTTCACAACACAATTGAGAAAAGACACAGAGGTTGCCCTTATATTCCCTGCTTATCTGCATGCATTACCTTGTCTACCAGCAGGATAAGTTTACAGAGTTGTTCATGTATTATAGTGCATCAAGATATATTGATTGGCACATCACTGTCGCCCAAAGCTTATAGTTTACGTAAGGGTTTAGTCTTGGTGCTGGACAGTCTATGGTTTGGACAAATGTATAATAATATGTATTCACCACTTTCAGATCATATAGATTATTTTCAGTGCTCTAAAATTCTCCAGGTCTCTATTCATCTCTTTCTCTGTCTTCTACTACTCCCTAGCAACAACTGATCTGTTTGCTGCCTTTATAGTTTTGTATTTTCTAAAATGTCATATAATTGGAATCCTAAGAGTAGATAGATTTTCAAATTGGCTTTTTTACTTAGTGTTATGCATTTAAGCTTCCTCTATGCATTTCCATGACTTGACAGATAATTTCTTTTCAGTGCTGAAAATGTTGCATTGTTTTTAAATTAATTATATTGGTACATTTTAGATATACATAATGATCACATTCATTGTAAGAAATTTGTACCTGTGTATAATATATTTTGATTCTATTTTCCCCAATACCCTCCCTTCCCTTCATTGTCTCTTCTTTTCCTTATTTGCAAAAGCTTTGTTTCCATGTCACTTCTGTTCTCTTTTTTTTCCCTTTTCCCTTCCTTCCTTCTCCCTTCACACCTTGCTTATTCCTTTTCCTTTGAATGTTTTCCTTCTAATTCTCAATGTCTATTATTCATTTTGGTCCTTATTTGCCATTGTTTAAAAATATCCATTTATTTATTCCTTGAGGGACAATTTGATTGTCTCCAGGTATCTGCAGTTACGAGCAGAGCTGCTACAAACATCCATATATGGGGTTTTGTGTAAACATAACATTTCAACTTTCTAGAGTCAATGCCAAAGAACATGATTACTTGATAGCATAATAGGAGAATGTTTAGTTTTATAGCAAAATGTCAGGCCGTCTTCTAATGCTGCTATATAGTTTTTCATTTCCAAAAGCAATAAATGGCCCACACCTTGGCAACCTTTAGTATTGCCAATGCTCTGGATTTGGAGTCTCATAGTACAGGACCATGGGCAATGTGTTGTTCTAATTTGTATCTCCCAAAGGCATAGGATATGGGATATCTGTTCACATGCTCATTTTGATCTGTGGAATCTCTGTTTTGAAGTATCTATTGAGGTCATTAGCCTACCATTTTGTTGAATTATTTCCCTATGTTTGACTTTCATGTACTCTTTGTGTAATTCAGAAAACAATTCCTTTCAAAAATGTGTCTTTTCAGATGTGTTTTCCTAATCTGGGACTCTTCTCCTGATTCTCCTGATTATGATTGGCTTTTATAGTTGAAAGATGGTACTATTCTGTTTTTGGTTTTTGTAACCGAGAATGACCTTAGACATATCAGTATATGACAACTTCTTAAAAGACTCGAAGTGACTAAACAGTGTACCTGTCCTGGATGGTTAAAATCCAGTTGAACACTAGCTTAATCACTTATCACACAAGTAGGTAAAAGATATCTTTACCATTTTCTGTATAACACTTTGATTTTTCCATTCTTCTGAATTTAGGTCTAACTTCCCTATTTACTGCCACAGTAAGAACACACACACAATGCTCCATTCTGTTTGTCAACCAATGTGTTTTTTGCTCACAAAAACTATTTGCTGCAGGACCCTGCCAGCCACACTGACAAGCTATAATACTGCTTACTTGGCAGATATGACAAGGTTACTTCTTGAGGTTGTGCTAAGTGGCAAGACATTCATTTACTTAGAAATGTGACAGAAAAGAGAGCCCTAATTTTTATTAAACACTGTTTGGAGGTTGCAATGTTTGCATAAGCTGTGTCTTGGGAGTAATTTACACCATCCCTAACCCTATGCTTGAGGCTGGCGTGCTCATGCATAACCACTGCAAAGTATATGCCATTGTCTTCTACGTCAATGACACTTAGCAGAATCTGTCCATCAGACATGTGTGACACTGTCTCTCTCCTTCTTTCTCTTGACAGAAATAAATGACACCCAAAAACTGAAAACTAAGATAGCAAAATAAAAATATTTTTTTAAATGGAGCAATTTAAGAAATGGGCACAGGGATAAGAAATGAAAGTTGAATGCTATTTGAGTATATTCAGGCCTAACCCTGTTAAACTTGCAACTGTTTCAGTGGGAGGATGGCCACCAAGTCTCTGGACTTTTATCTCAGAGAGGGAGTTGGCGGGGAGAAGTAACCTCTGGCTGGGGCAGGGCTGACATTGCAGTCATCCAGAGAAAGAAATTAGCATGGGAGGCAGCAGGGCGGTGGCTCATTTGCGGCTACTGATCTAAATTGTAAGCTGAAATGGAGCAACCATTCTTCACAACCTACAATAGCTTACACCTCTAACAATCAAGAGAGAATATAAGAGGGAGGGCAAAGAGAAGCTTTTCTCCCCTCTGTAATCCCCAAAATGCAAAGTGGTTAGGAATTAGAAATCTAAAACCTTCAATGGCTGATTAGGAGCCCCTGCACCAGGGACCTCTCTGAAATGCAGTTTCCTCAACAACAGACTGATAGCATAACCATCACTCCCCGCAAGCCATAGCTGTGCCGTTCAGTTCTTATAGTTTTGGTTTTGTCTATTTATTCAATTGAGTGCTAAGCTAAAAAATCAGGAGATTTCAGTTTAACTTTATTTGACAGATTTAATCCCTGGTAACATCATTTCTGAGTGGTTACGGTAACTGGCCTCAATGAAATCTGTCCTGTTAGACTGAACAAGTGCTTACACTTTGCCATAATCAACCTGCTCAGTTTTCTTCCTCTCAGCCCATTTCTGAAAATCAGTTCTTTGGCCTTTGTAGGCGTTTGAATTTTTCATATCAGATTTGATCACCACTATCACTTGCAACAATAGCATCTGTTATCCTGTAACTCTGAGATGTTCTTCGTCTTCTGTAGTTATTTACAATCCCATTAATAATTATCCTCTGTAATGTGGTCTGTTCAGTTTGCAAACTTGTGAGTTGCACAGTGTATATTAAATTTGTTTTGCACAATGTGAATCATAACATTTGCATAGTTACATTTTAATACATGTGTTGCCTGTTTTGTATTTCTTTTTTATATTGTATTCATTAGCCTTTAGCAGTCTCCTCAGCAATGCATTTACCATTCCTCCTGAAGCTCAGAGAATCCGAAGCCTTGTGCAGTGGTGAGTCCTCCCAGATCACAATGAATGCTTCACCTAGATGCATGTGAGTGGCAGGATTTATTAAAACTTCAATTGACCAGCTGATTTCACTTAGTTCTACAACCTGATTCATTTTCATCTATAGGCACATCTACATGTGCTAATCT
Organism: Dolichotis patagonum; assembly: GCA_004027295.1. Lineage (NCBI taxonomy): Eukaryota > Metazoa > Chordata > Mammalia > Rodentia > Caviidae > Dolichotis > Dolichotis patagonum. The sequence continues at coordinate 29,978 of PVJX010013712.1, read as the reverse complement.
GCATGGCCAACACACAGGTGCATATCCATGCATATTTATTTTAAGTAATTTGAGATGTTAAGTTTGTAGATATGATAATGCAATTTTAAGTTTAGAAAAATCGTGACACGAAAGTCTGGCAGAGTTGAGAGTCTGTAGTGTTCACTGATACACATATAACCATATAGCAGCGATGAAAAATAGCTCCTCAACTGTACAAAATATATTATTTATATTAATGTCTTTAGTAATTAATTAGCATACACTTTGTGAATTTTCACATTATGATACTTTGCTTAGTTACCTCAAAAGATCAAGAAAATGGTATTTTTTAAAAGTAAAGAGAGATGGTTTCAATGAATATGTAACTAACTTTTTTAATGTCAGAAAATAAGATAGTATAAAAGGAATAAAAATGGAGCTTCTGCAGCTACAGTCAACTAAACATTCAGAGATCTCTGGCCTTAGAGTCCACTCCCCTCTTTTCTATCCCTGCCCCAGGAGCATCTGAGGGGCCTCAGGAAGCCCAGGGCTCTTCTGTCACCTGTTCAAATCATTGAGTTAGACAGCATCTACTGTGCTGTTAGGCCAATATTCTATAAATCTGTATATCATTTGTGTATATTTTATACTTCCTTTGTGATGTAATTCAATGTCAATAAATAGTCTTAAGAATATCTTAACTATACTTTTTTCAAACTAGAGAAAAATAATCTTAGCACATTAATTACGTTTTCTTTAGAATATATTTCTTACTCTTTGAGGATAGCAAAACACCAAAATGACAAATACACTCATACAGTGTATATACACTTTCTAGTTTAAAGACTAGAGCTGATGAAAACCATTTTCCCAAATTTGACCAGAAGAATATTATGTCTCACTTACCAGTCCTTTTATTGCTTTTATCCTGTCACAAAAAGTTAATGGTGTCCTATCAAGATATCCTAACATTTCCCTTGAGCTGGAGTGATAGGAAACTATGTCTTTAACCTTGTATAATCTCTGCTCAATAACTAGTCTTGTATGTTAGAACAAGCAGGTAGGCTGTTTCGGGAACCACAGAGGCAATGTGAAGACCTTAACAATGCAATGGAGTAGCAAAAGGGTAGGGGACACGCCTTAAGAATACTTTTCAAAAAGCACTAGGAGGGTCTCAAAACTAAAAACAACAATTTACTGTGTGCCCATCTTGGCCAAAAGTAGATTATATATTACCCTGAGAACCCAAAGTTTCTTTCTCCCAACAGAAGGATAGGTGCCATGCCAAGGTGGCATTCAGCAGAGATACCATGGAGCTCACTGAAGCACATTATGTACAAACAAGAGCATCGATTCTGGATGAAAAACATCCCAGCACACAGTCTTGCTTCCTTCTATAAAACTGGGTATATCAATAATTTATTTTCACCGAGCTGTAGGGAAGATATATATTATTGATGAGATCATGTTTTATAGAGTTTCAGAATTTCTGACTCTTCCAGGTCTCTCATCTTCCCTGAATTTTATGAAAAGAAAACTCAGAATCTTTCATGATTCCAGGGCATTAGAGTAACAATAATAATAATAATAATAATAATGAATAGACTGAATAGATTTTTACTTCTAGTTTTCCTAGTTCTGTCTCCCTCTGTCCGCCTTTCCCCCTTTAGTGTGTTACCCTTGCATTGTCTGTTAAAGTGGGATCTAGAAGGCTGTGAAAAGACAGGATGGTTGCTTTTAAGAGACATTTTCACAGCTGTTTAATAAAAAGAAAGGGCTGGAGAAAAGCATTGCTCCTGTCTCTCCCCCACCCCAATCATCCAAGCAATGTGCAGAGAAAATGAAAAAGACCCTGATTGAGGGACACAGATTAAGGAAGCTCTGTGCCAGGCCTCATGTTTTATTGACTTTAATCTCTTTTACTAGAATATTATGTTGTTGAGATTGTTTGTCCTATATTGATCTAGCTTTGGAGATAAATAAAAATGAATTAAAAGTAATGATACTGGATCTTAAGACAGGGACCCATTCTATCACCAAGCAACTCAAGCATCTTCTGTCTCCATACAGAGCAAGACGGACAGACCCCACAAGCTCCCCTTTTGCCTCATAAATGAAAAACTCAAAACTGCAACATCATTTAATGCACAACTGTTGCACAAAATAATTTTCTCAGATCATGTTTCTCAGCAGTGATTCTGGCTCCCACCTCATTATCTCCCAACTGTTTGAAGCTGGAATACAGGCTAAGAAGCTAGAGTTTCCTTTGCAATCCCTTTGCCTGCATGCTGGCAAGAGCAGTGTGAGACACAAGCTACAGGGGAGATGAGTGATTGTGTTTTTTATCACATTTACAGGGAAAATCCATTTCTCTCTGTCTTTGTGTACCCAGTCACCTTCACCCTGCAGCCACGCAAGCCGGTGGGAACCACTGGGATGAGGATGGCTTGATCCAGGCTCCAGTCCCCCATCATCAGCCCATATCCAGAGGAAAATAATGGAAGGGAAATGTGTCATATTTTTCTTTGGTCTAAGCCAACTCCTGACTTTCAGATCCCTTTGTTCCCTATGTACAAATCCATAGATTATAGCTGTAGTCAAACATTGAACCCCTATTTTCTTGGTAGTCAAGTTTGAATCTTAAAGATATATCACATTACTCAATATAAACAATTCCAATGCACAAGGAAAAGTGGGGCAGAGAAAAGTTAGACATCTGTCAAGTATTATCCCTTTTCAATACTCTTTTTCCTACCTAGCAAGATCTTCATCTCAACTATACACTAACAATTTCCTAAAAGTCTTGCCTGGTTGCTACGTGACTGTCCAAGCAGATCAGATGGAAAGGCTCTTGATCTGAAAACCTTTCTGGCTTTGACACTCTTAATAACTTCACAGAGATGCGTGGTTGTCCTTTTCATGGCTCTGTCCTTGTAGATGATTTAATTTACAAGGAGTCCAAGATCAGCAGTTGTATGAGTAAATAAATTAATTACTTAATGTAATTTCTTAATCATAAATCTTATACCCACCACATTTTTAGAAAATCAATAAATATTTTCCTTGAATAATACCCTCATTTTCCAAACCTGAGAATGCCACAGCTGACAGCAGTGAGCCCCCTCAGGGGCTTAAAAACATTAGTCAGCAAGACAGGCTTTACCCTACTGAGAAGGTCTCACCCTCTGCTTTACCCCATCCATCCTTTCATACCTTCTCTTTTCCTCTTTCTCTTCCTCATATCTGCTAGTGTACCCATGCTAGGTACAACTAGCAGATCTTACCAGTGAGGGGGAACTTTCTGAGGCTCTAATGAATTTCTGTATCTGTAGTAAAGAATCAGGGGACTGCCTGGTATGCAACAGCTGGCTGAGTCTCCTTCTTCACACGGAGATGCATTTTTCCAGGTTGATGACAAACTTCGATGATTTATTAGCAGATTTCATCCTTTAAATTACATCAATATCTTATTTATTTATATATATTCTAAAGGAAGGGAGGAAATTTTTATTACCCCAATACCTTGGAAATGATCACTTGACCAATGATTTAAAAAATGTTTGCTCAAGTAAAGTATACCCCTAAAAATATCATAGTGACTTTAATGAGATGCAGGGTTGGAACAGTGACCTTGACTCCAGTTTATGAGTTATATATTGTACTTGAAGACAGCAATAACCATATTCATACCATGAAAAGTAAATGGATTAACATAGTTAGGCATGATTTGACTTGTGATGGAGCCTGCTTTCCATGTAGGAGAGGTGAGAACTGCGATAGGCTTCTGAGGTCAGCTCATAAGAAAGGCATAATAAACAGGTTCGATACTGATAAGAAACAACTGGTCAGATGGGCAGCTGCAGGAATGGCATGAAGCCCGTGCACCTGTGGACTGTCACACTAATGGGATTCCTAATGAAGAGCCCACTCAACTCCTGTGAGTCACAGGCTCCTTCTGCAGTTTAGTAAGACCAACAGACCTAGTTTTAGAATACTTTTTAATGAATAAACAAAAACACAGACTTCAGACTTGTACTTCTGATACTACGGAGTACATGTGCTTCTCCTAAGTTTATCTGAACCCTTGGATACTATATATAAGACAAAGATACGAAGACAAAAAGTAGACAGAACCAGATATGTTAACTATAGACCAAAGGATTGACATTGCAGAAATTCTTGGGTTTCCATTTTGCCTCATGCATCCCATATTTGGAGGGAAATATTTCAGCAACCTGAGAGTGGCAACAGTACAGGCAAATACAAAAACTAACCCCTAAAAGTGTGTATCCTTTCTAGTCAGATAATGAGGAAAGAGGCATCTTTTGAGGCAGAACACCTAGAAAAAAACCTGCTCTATTTTGGCCAACATCACAGGAAAATTCATGGCCCAACCTCTCCCTTTCTAGCAAAAGTTGAGAAGAGTAGAAAAACTGAATTTCTATTTTCAGCAGGCTAGAATGAGGTGCCCCAGTTTACCCAGTTGGGGTAGACAGAGAAGGCTGAACAAGACAATGAAAATTCTATCTGTATCAGGATTTGCCAAGCATCCCTGATTCTCCTTACTGCAGATACATTACAGGAGACCTAGTGGTCAGTTAAGACTTTCGTCACTACCCAGCAGGGGCAGGGCACTCAGTGGTAACAAGGGAAGCAGTGCAGAGGCACTTCTAGCCTCCCAAATGGAGACTTATCAGCTTGAACAGACAACTGGCACTTATAGGGAGCCCATTTTTCTTTTAGTTTCAGTAGAATCCTCTTCAGGAACCTGGATTTCTACCCCGACCTGGTAGTAATTCCATCCCAGTCTTTGTTTCTATGATGAGGTCGTGTCAGAGGAAACCAGCTAAAACAGGTTTCAAAAAATCTGGTATTTCAAATAGGAATGCTGAAATGTCTATATGTAAATTATTCTCCATACCAAGAACCAGAAAAATGTCAAGTGAAATAAAAGACACCAGTGCTGAGACATTAAATTATCTGGGAAAGTTTTTAAAGCAGTCATCACAAGAAATGATGTAATGATAATTAGTAACACACTGTATACCAGTGTAGACACTTAGCAAAGAAATATTATTAACCAATAACTAGTTGACACAGAAAAACAAGCAAGCAGAGATTTTAGAACTGAAAAGTTACAATGATGAAAAATAATTGGATAGGTTCAAGTTCAGATAGAGGGGAAAGGGTGAAATAATGTACTCTCAGGTATTATAATAAAAAATAACTGAGTTGAGCAAGTGAAAAAATGACTGAAAAAAGTAGACTCAGGAGCGTGTGAGATAGATCTCATATTTTGGGTCACTGGCACTTCAAAATAACACCTATGGGTAGGACTGAAAAAATACACAAAGATTCAATGGTGCAATACTTTTCATATTTAGGAAAGGACATCAATCTAAAAATTAATGTATTACATAAACCTCAAATAGACATATCCATAGAAATTAACTCCTAAGCACATCATAGTCAAAATTTAGAAAACTAAAGACAGAAATATGTTGAAAGCAGTATGAAAGAAAGTGTACCTTACTCATTGAGAAAAACAACTTGAATGATAGTAGATTTCTCATCACATACCAGCAGGTCAATAGGGAGATTAAAGAAACCGAAATGGAACCTTCACTCAGAATTCAGTATTCAGTGACACCAACCTCCAGAATTAAGAGATAAACAAAACATTCCCAGATGAAGGAAAACCCAGAAAACTTGTGACTAGCAGACCTTCTCAGAAAGTAATGGCAAAATAAATTTAATTAGACAGGACATAAAAGTAAAACAAGGCTGAGATATAGCTCAGCAGCAATCACCTACCTGGCAAGTCAAGGTTGTACGTTTGATTCCCAGTACAAAAAAAAAGGAAAAGAAGAAAATTTAGGATATCATCAGAAAGGAAGAATAAATAATAGAATAAAATGTGGATGATTATAACTTTTATTCTCTTCTTGAGCTTTCACAATTATAGTTGATGTTTGAAATACTTTCAACACTTTAGGATATGCTCTAAATACTGTAGTGAAAACGTTTAAGAAAGCTGCATTAAAAATGGTACAGTGCAAGTGAACATATAAGAAAGTAGAATTTCTATACTAAAACTGATAAAATATCAGTAACAGTAGACTGTGGTAAGTTATATGTGTACTATAAATGCCTTGAACTACTACTAAAAAGATACATAAAGGTATAAAATAATATAAAATAATGAAATTTAAAGTCATTAAAAAACTCACAGAAAAGTAATAAAATGAAGATGCTAAAACAAAACCAAACAGAAAAGAAAAAAATGTACATTTAATCCATCACATATCAATAATTATAAATGTAAATAGCTTAAATATATCAGTTAAAAGATATTTGAAGAATGGTTTTAAACTCATGAATTATCTATGTGGTATTTAAAAGAAATATACCAAAGTATAGTGATACAAGCAAATTGAAATTAAAAAACTAGAAAATGTTGTAATATGTAAACAGATATCAAAGTAATTAAAAGAAAGTACAAGTGTCTATATTCAAATTAAACAAAATATATTTCAGAATAAATAAAATTACCAGAGATGAGAATAACATTAAATAAATGAAAGAGAGTTAATTCACCAGTAAGATATAGTAGTTCTCAGTGTGTGCACATTGCTCAACAAACCTGCTAAACATATAAAATAAACTTAGATAGAAATGAGATAATGTATAATTTATAGAGAAATCTTCAGTTGCACTTGGATACTAAAATATTCCTCCCAATATCTGATAAAACAAAACAAACAAGCAAACAAAAGTGTTAGGATGAGAACTGAAAGATACTATAACCAAAATGTATAAACTTGGTTTATAGAACTTTGTAGTCAATAATATGAAAAATACATGCCAAGATAGCCATACAACAAATCTAAAACTTTAAAGTCATGGAAAGTGTCTTATATGGCCATAATTAAATCCTAAAAATGCATGTATTTATGCTTATCAGTGTACCTAAGTAACAAGAAAGGAAACAAGAATTCCAATTTCTTCAGCAGAGGAATGCATGACTTTTGAACAAATAAATTTTTTAAAAAATGGGAAAATATCTGGGTATGCAGATAGATTAGTATATTAAAAATCCAACACCAAGGAACCTAGGCCTTCAAAACAAATATTTTTAACACAACAGCAGAATCACAGTTGTGGAGAAAAACAAAACTTGTAATAGCTGATTACACTTTGAAGGAGAAATTCATGTAATAAATAGAAACTGTAAAGCAGGAAAAGTTGAAATTCAAAAGATGTTAAAAGATTAACAGATAGATTTGAGACTTAACAATGAAAATGTCTGGTAAGATTTTATTAATAACATACCGATATTTGAAGAATTCCTCATTGCTTTTAACACAGAGGATTAGATTTTATGTACTTGGGTTAGTTTGTGTTATTTATAGGATGGGAATTTGAATCCAGGCCTTCTTCATTGTGAACTACAGTTCTCAGGTTTACCCCTGTCCCATTTTAAGAGTTTCACTAAATCACTAAATTCTCTGGGCTGGGCTGGAATCTGTGGTCCTCCTGCCTCAGCCTCCCAGAGTGTTGACATTAGAAGTATGCACCATCATGCCCAGCAAGACTTCAGTTATATATAGAAGTATCAATTTTCCATTTTTAGAAAATCCTCTGAAGAATTATTTTTGAAATTATCCTTCACAAACTTACAACTTACTGAGACCATTTGTAACCTGCTTACACCTTTTGTTTTGCCCTCTGATGTTACATTTCATTCTGAACCAATCTAGTCATTTTACTTTAGGACAAAGCTTTATTTTACTACATAAAATATGTTGTCATACAAAATAATTTATGTTTCACCTTTTTCACCAAAAATATAAACTCATACCTTGTTGTCTCTCTCTGAATTACTTAAGTTTCTGTCTTTTTGTTTCCTTAGATTTACATTTTGCAACACTCATTTGAAAAATCTTTAAACTTAGAGAAAATTATTTCTTAATAGAAGACCATACTTTATAAAATTCTCATTGTTTTTCTCATCAAAGGCAAATCTCAATTTTCTTCTTCTAATTTTGCAATAGAGCTGCATGTGAAGACTAGAATTTTAATTATTAGAAACCATTATTTCTGGTAAAGATTCAGCAGGTTTGCCATACACTAACAATTTATATCCAGATTATACTGCACTGATTAATAGAACCAAATATATTATCAATTTATAGAATTTTAAAAACCATAAGTATTTGACTTTATATGTACAAATTGATATTTTAGTGTCTTAACTTGTTGGGAAACAATTCCAACATTTTATGAATATGTATTAAGGTAGGATAACATTATATGTAAATGTAGCTCTTCCATAAATCATTAGTTACATTAATGCTAAATTCATTGACAGCTTACTGATAATAGTGATGTAAGCTGTACTTTCCCTGTCAAGTTCGTGAGTCTCCTGTTTAAGACCCGTGCAGTAGGCTGTGAATCTGACTACCCAGAAGCACTTGCTCCAACTGAAGAGCTCCCCTCAAGATTCAATTTAGTCCATCTATAAGTCCATCTATAAGTTTGATCAGTAAAGAATTTACTTCCATTTGCCAGATTTTATTTCCATGGAGCCAGAAAATTAACTTTGGTCTAGTGATCCTCTGTCTCTCAGACTATTACTTAGATCTGTAAAGCTGCCTTGGCAGTTAGGGCCCCGACCCTAGAATAGTAGTGCATGCCGCATGTAGGATGGCATTATTTCTTAGGAATGCTGGGGCGTATTTCACTTGGGTTCTGACTGGCTAGTTAGTTATACAAATAAACTTTAAAGGGAAAAGAAGCAAATTTGGTGATCTTTTTGTCATGGAGGGCATTTTTAGTGTTTAATTTTATTTATGATTTCCTGGCTGCTCCCATGGCTATTTTGTTGTTGCTGTTGTTATGATTAATAAGGAAGACAACATATTTGAAAAGTGAGACAGGAAAATCTACGCATGTAGAAGAGATTTAGTGTGCATTCATGATATAGTGAAAAGCCATTTACTCAGAAATCAAGAGCCAGGGCTCAACCCCACCCCCTGCACTAACCTGCGAGGGGCGTGATGCAGATTAGCCAGTTTCCCTGGTGCAGTTTTCTCTTAGGTGAAATGAGGTGAAGCATTCGCTGGTCTCTACAGGTCCACCTTTCTATCATTCTTCAATTTAAATTTTGGTACTAGAAAAACTGAAGTCATACTTTTAGTATTTCACATCTGCGCCTCCTTTTTTCATCATTTGAACACATAAATATATCAAAAACTGGTTTTCTTTCAACATTTGGAGGTGGCTAATTTCTGTCTTAACACTTCCAGGCTTTGGATAATCTCCTTTCAAAATTGTATTATTTTATCTGTAGTAGACTGCACTGATATTCTGAAAAGTGATAGCGTCAATATCTTTGCTCAGCATGTTATAATTAACTTACTTTACAATTTTTGTCCGTATTCTTAGCATTAATTGACAGCATTCCCTGTTTACCAGCCAGGGTTTGATTTTCAGCTGTGACTTTCCTGGAAGAGCGCACACGTAAAGGTGACTTATGTGAGGTGGTGCATGTGTGTGTGGTGTATCTTTTTAATTTGCTTATTGATCCACATGGTAGGATGTGCAAACAATTGTGCGGAGATTCTCTAAAATGGTAAAAGGAGAGGCATCCTGTATATTATTCTAGGTGTGTCTCTTCTTCTTTCCAAATCACTTTCTAATTACCTAAATAGCTAAATGGGAACACATTTTAGAAGCAGTAACAGATGGGAAAACCAGATCATAGTACTTGAGAGCCCAGAGGTGTCATTGCTGCCACACACATTTCCAGCTGTCTTAGCTGTTTTGTCTCATTTTTCAGCCTGTGTGTTTCACATCATTTGAGAGACTCTCTGTTTTCAGGGAATCTGAGGCTGTGGAAAACTCTGTCCTCTCCAGCATCTTGTCCAACTCATGCTCCTCTGTTTGCTCTCCTCCTATCTTATTAATGCAGCTGTGAGTACATTTCCAGAACCCTTCACCTGACATGGGGCTGAGGGATCAGGTGCCAGGTAGAGTAATCAATCTAGAGGGCTTTTAGCAGCGCATCCTGCCACTGTTTGACAGCGTGTCTCCGTCAAGGAGACTGTCTTCCTCAGATCAATAAATCAATCAGTTCTTTTTACATCTTATGAAGCAGTCCTCACACCCGTGTCACTCACGCTGCACCATACACAAATGGAGAATCACAGTCGCAGTCGGCCCAAGCCGCCCCCATTCACATTCTATCCCATAATAGCATATCCTTCCCCAAAATCAATTCCCAGCACAGTGGTGATGGATCAAAGTCCAGTTCTTCATTTCTCTGAACTGAAGAATCAATCTGCCTAGGGCCAGATTTTTAGTGTTCATTTAAATGTTTCATTAGTCCCTGTCTGCCGTGTATAATGATTACACTCATCATGCGGAGTTGGTGCATGTACGTAACACACAAGTCACTTTTTATCTGTCTCCTTTCCTCTCTCTCCCTTCCCCTGATCTCTGTGTCCTGTTTTCTTTTGATAAAGATATACTACTCTGTTTTATATTCTTTCATTTTGCTCTTTATTTATATTTTGGGTTTCTCATACATGAGCAATTGGGTAATATTTAAGCCCACATGTGTGATTTATTACACTTAATGTTCCATCTGAAGATACATTTTCCTAAAAATGACTCAAGTTTTTATTAAAATAAATTACACCTGTAACTCAAAGGAGGAAAATTACATTTACGACTGGAAGTGATCAAAGGAGACAACAAAGATTTTACTTATTGATGGCAGGCTTACTTATATTACCAAAAAGAATCTTAGGACTGTTACAGTCTATCACCCAATGAACCTAAATCAGGTGTTTAAATGCACCAATAAGTGTTCAGCTGTATTGTTTGCTTGGGGATGGGGTGAGCAGTGGGAGTCACCCAGAAAAAACCTACTGTATTTGATTCAGGTGTTAAAACTAAGATATAATTGAAAACAGTTGACTCTACTCAAAAGTAGATGGGGATAGTTAAAAATAGCTGGTGTTCTCATACTATAGGTGTAGTATCTAAAACCCATCTATTTCAAGCCATGCCACTGACAAGTGGGAAAATTGAGATCAGACCCCCTCCTCTAGAAATACATCGATATATAGTATGTCTTTCTAGTGAGTGGCTTTGGCTGTTTGGTTTTCTTAACCAGGATGTCTTCCCATTGAGAAGCAGTGCTGCTTACCAATTCCAGCTGTAGGGGAGGGTAGTTTAGAAGGTAATTCTTGACAGGTGCTCATTGTTAGTCCACACCTGATCACCCCCACTTCCTTATCCATAGCAGCAGGCTTGATCTAGTGAGTTGAATGAATGATTTTGGAGGCCAGAACGATTCTCCACACCCACTATGCACACCCTTATACAGACAAGCACTCTCCGGGGTTCTGGCTAACAGAATTAGCTCTAAAATCAGAATGTCAAATACAAATATGGCCCTACTCTTGCTATCTAACCTTTGGAAAATGACATAAACTCTCTGGAGCTCAGTATCTTCATCTTCCAGGCTATGAGGTAAGATCCAAAGTTATGGCAGATGTTTAATTAAAAAAAAACAGTACATTAAAAGATACATTGCAATGAATCCCCCTTAAGATACTCTTCCTGATTTTGAACAGTTATTCCACCATTCTTGTCACTTTCTGAAACAGTTCTAGAAATCCTCTTTCGTAAGTGTCCTTAGTGATGCAGTCTTACCTGCCTCACTATCCAAATTTATTCAAATTATCTACCTCAAAGAAGTCTTTTGGACTTTGGTGAAGAACCCGAAGTCATGAGGTGCCACATCAGCCGATGAGGTGAAGAAGGACACACCATTTTGTCTCCATGAGCCTGATTTCCCCTAGGACAGCATTCGGCCTGCAGCTCACTGAATTCTTTATCACACTGCATAAAGACAAGAAAAAGAACTTCCAAAACTGCTTCAAAAAGTGTCAAAATATGTGTAAGTCCTAGTTCAGCATGTGAGTATATTTGTTATATATGGTAAACAGGTACTATTAAAAAAAGAAGAAAATTCCAGAAACAAGCATGATTTAATATGAAATAAGAAATTTTTAATTTGTAATAAGAAATAAGTATGCTCAAAGTAAGGAGGCATATTTTGGCGATTTGGTCTAAAGACAAAGTGGTTTTGATTGTATGTTTTTAAAATTATAAACATTGATCGTACATTTTGACCAAACTTCCTAGAAGGCCTGAAACAGTGTGTGGAAAGCTCCTGTATGTAAAGCCAGCCGTGGGGAACCTGAGTGTATTTTACTATGCTTCCTCTTTTTCGGTTTGCCTGTGAGTGTTGCTGTGACACAGGATAAACTCTGTGTCATGACGCCAGTTTTGAACTAACGGTTTGGGGTCAATGTCACTTTTTTTTAGGCTCCAAGACAATAAGTTTCAAATTTTAGAAAATGAAAAAAGAAATGTAAGCACCATATTCTTTTCAGTCATTGACAATTCATGTCATCCTTTCTCACAAAGAAACGCAGCTTAGACTTTCTCTGAGAGCAGCAAGAAATAACCAGCGCTGGGAAGAACTGTGAGATGGGTTTAATTAGTTGTGCTATGAATACACAGTTCTGGCCTTGTAGCCACTCTTTATTAATAGTTAGACACCTCTGAAAGAGGGCTGGGTGTCTCAGCATCACAGGGGCCCACCGCACAAATCAGCCTATTTCCTCCAAAAAAGTAAGAAAAAGTTTACATTTAAAAACATATTTGAAACTAATTTTCTATGAGCAATTTCCTGCTACTCCTTACAATAGCCAATAGTAGCTCATGAAGATATGTGTCTGTATGTGTGTGTGACAGAGATGGACAGACAGATGGAGACAGAGAGTGCTTGAAGAGAGAAACAGCTGTACTACTATGTCTAAGAATCTGTCCTAGATAGATAATTTATACATTGCACACTTGAATTGGAAAGCAAAAACATGACGTCCTATCCTTTTTATCACAGAAGAATATAGTTCTATATAAAATCCAAAAGCAAGGCCAGAGATTCCTTGGCCAATAATTTGTGTAAGATAAGGGCAAAATTCCTACTGGAAAGGGCCAAGCGTTAATTTCCTTTACATGATACTCTCCTACATTAGGGCCCTCAGGGACTTAGAGGTTTATATGACCCGTTCTTTCTTCCCCTCACTCCTTTCCCAGAAAGGTAAAACTTAGGTTACTTATTAGACGTAGAATTGGAAATAGACTCAACTGCCCTGATTTTTAGCCTAGGGCTCTTAAAGTCAATATATTATATTATCTCTCCAAGCAGACATTTGTCCACATAGCCATTAGGGTTATCCAAACCCATACTGCAGTGACAGTCTGCTAAAATGAGCATCTAAACTGATAATGATGGCTCATTTCATATGGGCAATAAAATAGCAATAACTGTCTTTAACTTGTTGGTTGAAGCCAGACCTATAATCTCAAGATAAATAGCTTTGTATGCTTTTACCAATCTCCTGAGCTAGCCATTTTCCCTTGTTCCTTCGCTCAGAAACAGCATATGCTTAATTTTCAGATTAATGAAATGATCTCAAGGAGATAAATACATATGATGTATTTAGTCAATTGTTATTAAGTGGTTCCTTACCGACCTAATGTTGTTACATATCTGCTGGCTTATGTTTTCATTTTCTAGTTGTACCTCCTCTCTGAATCAGACACATTTGTATCAGGTTCCACTATATTCCCCCTTGAATACTACAACTGCCAAACAAATTGTTTCAATTATGGATACATTTTCTTAAAATTAAATTATGTATACAAGTTTATATGCCCAGTTCCTCTAAAATTATGCACAAAGACCTCATAGAATATACTCACGGTCCTCTGACAAACACCATATTGGTTCCAGTGTGAAACACATGTGCATAGATAATTTTTGTTATTATGTTAAATGATAGCTCTTCTATTTATATTGTTCTCAGAACTTTAATGAGGTATGTCCTGCCAAATCTTTCTCTAGATCATTATTTGGGTTATTTATAGTTTTTCTATCTAATATAATCTTAAAAGTAACCTATTCTATTTCTTAAAGTATTGAATTTAAGTAAAAAAGTGACATATCTTTACTTTTTATAAAATAGTAAATATTTGTGTGTTTTGTCATAACATCGCATGTAACATGGCTTTTAATGTTTTATAAAAGTAAGGTGTGCTATAAGAATCCACTGTTATAATAGGTGCATAAGGCATATTTTGCTTTCCTTATGTTGCTGTTGTTATTGTTGTTGTTTTTTATTTGCTTTAATTAAAAACCAGAACATGCACAGGATGAGTTAAAGCCAAATCATATTTTATGCTTCAAAAAAACTTAAAATTGAATGAAAAAGACAATTTAAACAACAACCAAAAAATGAAATTGCTTAAAAATATTGTGGGGTATTATTAAATATAAATAGCACATGTAAAATATTGTTACATATATTGCATCTAAATGCTTACATGCATCCTACAGATAAGTCTTGGAAAAGAGCAATTAATACCTTTCTGAAAATTGAGGTGATAATATTTAATAGTAGGCTCTGGGCTGAGAGCTGCCAGATGACTAGGGCTGGTGTCCAGGAATAAACTATATTATGCTTTTCCCTGGAGGGGGATAACATTTCACTTACCTATTAGTAAGGGCTCTGGCCATGTGATTTTCTCTGGCCAATGAAATGAGTGCCTGTTCCAGGAGGTAAATCTTGAGACACAGTGTGTGCTTTGATATTATCTTTCTTCTTTCCACCACACAGTGGTTAATGTTGCAGATGAAGGCTACTTTGTGGAACAGAATCATAGTCAGCCCATCAGAGGCTTGTAGCAAGGAAGGAAATACACCTTTTAGCAATGTTGTGGGACCATCTGACTTTGGGGTCCTTTATTACTGCAATATGACCTATGTTATCCTGACTATAGCAGTTAGGCGGAGTGGGAAAATGAGAATTAAACAATCAGCATGGTGCTCTTTAAGTGAAGTGAGGAGACCATTCGAAGAGAGTGTTCAGTGAAAACTAGTGGTAAATTTTAATGTGAGTGGGACTACAGATAGACTAATTTTGGTCTTGAAATAAAATATTCAAGTTATATGAAGTTCAGTACTGTGCGTTTTTCTCCTTTACATACCAATTGTCTAGAACGTGGTAATTATTTACTAATCTACTGTCAAATGTGTAGTATGAATTCACTTGATGCTATGACTCACCATAAAATTTCAGTCTGTAAAGTTCCACAAGGAAAAAATAAAGCACAAACCATGACTGTTAATTCTGACCTAAGAAGAACAAAAACAATCGTTAAGTTACCAGAAATAGAATTTTATAGATAACTGCACTAGAATTATTCAGAAAACAATTTTAAGTATTGTTATGATAATTTGACTACAGACTAAAAACTGCACATTGGCAAAATCTTTCTACTTCTGCTAATCACAGGAAGGTACACTGTAGAATGCAAATATTTGTTTGTGTTATGTAATCAAAAGAGTTGTCTAGGATATTTAGAGATAATGCTCCACCAAATCTACTGTCACTTGAAGGACAGTTGCCATATGACCAGTCTGTCAGTCTTCCCTGCAAAGCCAACTGGCTCTCAGCAGCCACTCCTGCTCCTTGTGCACTGGGGTCACTTTTCCACGTGTAAGCATGCTGAAAGCACTCCGTTCTTTTAGATTTTGCATGTCTGGAGTATTTTGAATTGAACTTATAGATACAAAAATTCTGTGTAATACTTGTACAGCCCCCACTAGTTCTGTCTTTAATCCACCATTGAACTGAAGAATCTCTGAAACTGTAATTCTGGCCTGTATAAGTTATTTGCGTGCACAAAAACAATTTCCTTTATGTCCACAGCAACATTACTTATTCAGATGATATTAGATCCAAGGACTCATCATATTGCACTTAACTCAGCATCTGCTTCATCTCATGCTATGCCATGTTCTCCGTGTCAAAAATAAATTAATTCAATTCAAAATTCAATTCAGTAGCCAACAGTAAATGTACACTGCACTCCATCAGGAGCGAGAAGAAACGCCACTTCAGGGCCACACACTGCTTCCCGACAGAGCAGTGGCATCAAACAGCTGAGCAGGTTTCTGCTTGTATGTGCCTATGTGGTATTTCTGCTATTGATTCCTTCTTTCCTGAATTACTTTTTATTGCAAAAACAAGAGGCTGGCAAATGTATTTAGCCCCTGAGAGAAAGATACTATTTATTAGTGTTACATGTTTTACAGGTGCGGATCTGTGTGCCTCCATATGGCGTGAGGAAGGGGAATAGGGAATAGTATACATTCTATACACTGGCCCTAGGCATCAGAAGAGAGACACAAACCACTACCTTCAGCCTACACCTGGACCATCTGCAGGATGACTCCTGAATGTCCTAGCAGAAAGATCACATGTCTGAGTGTGGGAACCCAAAGCCTGATTGGCTAGAGGGTCAGAAGAGATGCAGAATCTTGGCTTGGAGTCCTCCCTTGAGATGTGAGATATTGTGTCAGTGTGCACTCTCTCAGATTTCTGGTAGCCTGCAGTTTAATAGCAGCAATTTAGGATTTTTGCTTTTCTTTGCGCTGACCCATTCAGAGAATAAAATTGGCACTCAGGGCATTCAGGGAAATGCCCGCGACCTCCTTAGGTGTCTTTAGAGCAGTGCAGCACCCACACACCTACCCCTCCAGACCCCAATACATTCTTCTTCCGTCTCTGTCCCAGCAAGTAAAATATTAGTACCACATCAAAGATAAACAAAGTAAATGTGAGAGAAAGAGGCAAAATAAATATTCTTTAGACTTATTTGATCTATGTCCTTTTCCTTTAGTTACAGTATCTCTGACTTAACACTAATCATTATATACAAGTTTGACTTTGTGTACAATTAGAGGCACACTGTCAAAATGAGAATATGTATACTTTGTGTCTGTATCACTCATTAAGTAGATTATAAAAGTGATAGTCATTAGATTATGATGATCATTACATAGCACTTATATTTTGAGTTGCAACTATATGATAGGTCTTGTGCCAACAGTGTAATGAAGTGATGTTTATGACTTCAGTTTACAGATAAAGAAATTAAAGATTGAGCTATTGGCCAATGTCATATAGCAACATCCTCACCACATAGGCGGACATGCCCCAGTACCTGGGTATAAATTAGTATAACTGGATTTCAAAGGCAAGTATGGCTCCACTGCAGGAGATTTTGCAGGTATGGTGAGCTGCCTCATTTGAAGAAGAGGTACTTCCTGAATTAAAATGCAATGGCTTACACTCACGTTTATTGTTATTGTCTACAATCGAACACGGGAATAAAAGGGTACATAACAAGCACATGGGTTTCATCTGAATGAACTGAGGAAAAGCATAGCTGTGCCATTAAGTAACATTTTTAGAAACTTTATTTGAATGAAATAGCCCCTTAATTGAGGCAAATTCAAATCAGCATAGTCATTGTGATACAGTGGTTTGACTATATTAGTCTCTTACATGTAATTAGTGTTTCTGGGGCTTTGCCTATTTTTTTTCTAAACAGACATTATTCAAAGCATCTGATCCCACACCAAAAATATTTATAGCCTTCACAATCTTGGCTTTACCCCCTACAATTCATCCTGCCCAGCATGGGGCTAGAGCAATCACTCTGAACATACCATTTAACCAACTGGATTTTGCAAGTGCTGAGCATTTATCCTACTGAATGACTTCCTAGTTTGCATATCTTCAGAGATAGCATACATTTTTCTCTGCTACACAAAATAAACTCTTAACTACTAACAATCTGTCATCTTTTAAAGTGAGTTTGATTTTCTTTAGCTCTGCAGCATATGTCCTTTATCCAATCAAAGGTTTTCTTTATGTGTATTTATTTAAGATATATGCAGAGTTCTATCCTCCTTCACCCTAAAAGTCATCTATCTACAGGCCAAGGAGACCTATGTATGTTTCTTCTAAGTTAGAGAGTTTTTAAACATGATTTCTGTCCTGTTTTTTCAATAATTTTTGGAAATTATTTTCTAAATTCAGATCATATTACTTGTAGTAATTTCGTTCACTTGTTGTGATACTTTAACATCAGTATTTTTTCTCAACTGAAATGTTGCCTCTGTACAATATCCTATAGTAGAGATTCTAGAGCCTTAATGTATTATATATGAATCTCCTAAAAAATACCCAAAGTTCTCATTAAGTTTCTCACTTTCAGTTTCTATGAAAGGTCATTTCCTAAACCCTACCATGAGTCTTGTTCCACGCACAGTTCAAACCCAGTCCCTATGCAAGTGGCTACCAGGTAGGCTGATGTCCATCTTTTTTCATTTTCATACCTCAGAGTAATCACAGTGGTCACTATTTGATAGCATTGGTCCTATTCATTGTTTTATTAAAATGTCAAAACTTCTTTAAAAGCTGTTTTTGCTTAACTGTATTTTAATAAATATTCTGTGATTATCACAAATCTAAAACAATATCACATGTCATAAATGAAAGAAAAAATATTAGAAATAATAAATCTTATGAGAACAAGCATAGCCTATTTTTAGCAGGAGAATGCTTCCTTCAGAAAACTCTAAGCTGAAGTGTTGCTTTATTTGTCAGCATGGTAGCCTGTCAAGTAGAGGCGCTTTTAAATTCATCAAGAACCAAAAGAAGCTCTGGCATTGCCTTGATAAAAAGGTTAAATGAGAATTGGCCAACACTATGTGATTTAAAGATATGGAGCTGTGTTGTCACCCTAGCCCTGGTCATATGATGTCACAGATGTATCACACTTTTTGAATGGTACTTCTGTATCCCAGGGACTGGGTCATCTGCGGGAAATACTGATTTCACAAGAAAAGCAGCACAAATGTTCTTACTTAATCTTGAATTTAACCTTTCAAATAAGACCATTCTTTCAGATGCTTACTTGGTTATTTGTGTCCATGGCTTCATTAGTGATTAAAATACTCACGATTCAGCTTTTTCTTTTGTCTTGACCAACTACTGAAGGATGTCTTATTTAATAAGTCAGGCTTGTTTCCTTTTCCTTTGCTTCTCTTCCTTCTCTTTTCCCCCTTGCAGGCATAGACAGACAGGTTTTGAAGTACTAATGATGATTAGTTCATTTAAGCCAGTGCAGACCAACAATGGGTTTGAAATGTTAATCAGATGAAGAGCTTATTGCTAAACAGCCCACAGAATAGCAAATGAACCAGGAAAGGAAAGCAAGGAGCAAAAGTGGCTGAGTGGAGATTTGACACAAGCATTTTCAGCTGCTGGGCCTCTTTGAAGTGTGCGTGGGACAGATGTGCTGCTCTTCTCCTGAGAGAACCCTCTTTGTACACAATAGCATGCTGATTAATATCACTTCACTCTTCCCTTGAGAGGAGCAAGTTGGCTCTTAGTCACTCTCTCTGTGGGCATCATTGAGTCCTCTCTTTCCTGCTGGTAAGGAACTGACATTATTTTTCTTCTCTTTTTCTAAATCTTATCTCTCAGCACCCATCTTCCTCCTGTCCTCATGACCCAAACTTACAATGTTGCTTATATCATCCTCATATATAAAGGACGCAGTAGATTTAACCATTAATGTGAACTAGACACAAGGGGATATGAACTTAGCACCTTACAGGGATGAGGAGAAACCAGTTCAGTAAGGCAATTTTTCCCTTTCTGAATACTGCTGCTGTGTTCCAGGGAAGTTTTCCAGGATAACTCTCTGCAGTAAAGGAAATATCACACATGTGTACTTGCCAATGCTGGCTGTACTAACCACATGTGTTACTGAATATTTATGTATTTATTTATTTTTTTATTTAAGTGAATAAAGCAAAACAAAACAGAACAAAGCAAATCAGAACAGAACAATGCAAGCAACACAGGATTTCACAATAAAACAACACGAAATCAACCTTGGCTATCATAATGTCTCTTGTTTTCTTTGAAATAGTTGTCTATACTTTCACACAATACAATCACAAAACAAACTAGTGTAAAATCAATGAAAACAAAAGAATGAAAGCATTATGGGACTTCAAAACAAGACAACAGGAAATCAACAATGGCTACCACAATGTCTCTTGTTGTCTTCAATAGCTATCCACACCCTTATACACAATGAAATCAAATAAGAGAAAATAGGCTAAAAGCAATCAAAACAAAATAATGAAAGCATTACATGACTTCAAAATTAGATAACAGGAAGTGAACAATGTCTCATTTTCTTCAAAACAGCTATTTATACCATCACACATAATAAAATCAAAACAAAACAGAATAAAACCAATTAAACTAAAGAATGAAAGCAATAACAAGATAATAGAAACTAACCATGATTACCATTATGTTCACAATAGCTGCCCATATCATCAGACAGTAAAAATCTAACAAAACAAGACAGAACAGAACCAAACCTAACAATAGTGTGAAAACATTACAGGAGTTTAAGACAAGACAATAACAAATTAACTTTAGTTACCAACTTCTCCTCCTAGGTGTTTCCTCCCCTATCAATTTTAAAGTATCTATTGTGTTTTTGGATCCCACTAATCCCTTCTGTTTTTTATGCTAGTGTTCACGTGTGTGAGTTTAAACTGTTTCATCCATGAGCATGACCTCCAGTTGTATCTATTTACCTACAAAGCCTCGAGATTATCCCATTTTATATAGCTGGTTAGCTTTCCTGTATGAAAATACCATGTCTGTTGTATGCATTCTGTGGTTGATGCGTGGAATAATTGTTTTCTCCTCTTTAATTTTCATTCTATGAACTTCCTTTCAAATTAAATGAGCTTCTTCTATACAATATATTGGTGGATCTGGTTTCTTGGTCCATGCTCCTTGTGTTTCTTTTTATTGGTGAACTGAAGCCATCTACATTAATGTTTACAACCAGCATACATTGGTTGTATGTCATGCTATCCTCCTGCTGTTGACCCTCCAGTTTTCCCCTTCTGTTGCTTGTCCTATTTGGTGATCCTCCTCTGCTGCTGTTCCTGGAACCACAGTCATCTTTATCTTTCTCTAGAATATCCAGTAGCACTCTCTGTGGACATGAATTCCTTCAGTTGTTCTTTATCATGGAAATATCTTATTTTTCCATCAATTTTGAAAGATAGTTTGGCAGGGTTTGTGGATCTGAGTTGGAAGTTGTTTTCTTTCAGGATTTCAAACACTTCATTCCAAAATCCTCTTGACTTGATGGTTTATGTTGACAAGCCTGCTATGATTCTGATTGGTTTTCCTCTACAGGTGATCTTTTTTTTTCTCTAACAGCTTTTAATATTATGTTCTTGTGCTGAATTTTTGAGATATTGATTATCATATATCTGGGTGTAAATTTTCTTTGGTTATGGCTAGTTGGAGTTTTATATGCCTCACTTGTCTGTATGCCAGGTATTTTTCCCATGTTTGGGAATTTATTTGCTATTACTTCTATAAATACTCTTTTTATGTCATCTGTGGTGACCCCTGTTTCTTCATTGATACCTATCACTCTTAAATTATTTCTCTTTGCATCATCTTGCAGCCACTGAATTATTTCCTGGTTCCTCATTATTTTTAAAGACCTTTCCTTTCACAATCACTAGCTGCTATCCTGTCTTCAATGTCTGGAAGTCTGTCTTCAGTCTCTTTCAAGCGGTTTTGCCAGCTTTCCATTGACTTTTTAATTTCCTGATTATATTTTTTAATCTGTTTCATGTATTGTAATTCCTTTCTATATTGTTCATTCAAGGTTTCCATCGTTCTCTGATGCTCTTTTTTATCTATGTCTTCTTTAGATATGATGAACAATTCTTTCATTACATTTTTCATTTCTTCTTTTACCTGAGACATGATCTCTGGTTTGATTAATTTTACAGTCTCATGAAATTGTTTCTTTACTTCAGTTGTTATCCTCTTGGAGATTTCAGGTGGGTGACTTCTGTTTTCTTCCATGACTGTGTCTCCCAGACTTGTTCTGGTGGGCTGGGGGTCTGAGATTGTCTTTTGCTTCTTTGTTGTGACATTTTCCTGGGTTCCTCCCAACAAGCTGGTTGTGGGGTCCCAGGCACTTCCCACATGGCTGCCCCACCATAGTGTAGGGGAATGGTACAGGTACCTGTGTTCTTCTGACCCTGGGTTTACAGGGAGGTAGCAGGGCTTGGGACAGGCTTCACAGACCTGCACAGCTACACCGAGGCTTCCCCAGTGGCCATGGGTACATGGTGGTGGGCTGCTTCTCTCAGCCTGCTTGTCTATGCTGGGACTCCCCTGGTGGTGACAAGCATACATGCGTGTGTTTGTCTGATTCTCCCAGTGGGTGATGGCTGCTGGAAGGAAGCCAGGGGCTCCAATGGTGTCCTGTGGGTGGGATGCACAGGGCTTACCTAGCTGTGTGTCCCTGTTCCCATTGGCTGTTTGCAGGAAGCAGCTTTCTACTGTTGGTGGCCAGGCAGATGGAGGCGAATCTGCCCACACTGGCTGACTACAGGAAGGAGACTTCTGGTGGTGGCAGCCAGCAGGCAGAGTTGGATCTGCTGGTTCTCTCTGCCCATGCTGACTGCTTACAGCTGAATATTTAAAATTTGGCTAATGCAACAGAAGAAATCCAAGCTTAATGCTTTGAACTTTAATTAATTTGAATGTAAATAGCCACATGTAGTTAAGAGCTACTGTATTAGAGAATGTACCCCTCACAAATCTAGATTAACTTAGACCCTACCCTCAAAATTGTCTTGCAGATCAGAATCATGTATATCACTTTGCAACCTATTTGCAATGCAGAATCTGTAGATTCTCTGTTTAGGGGTATTTCCATCTGAGGACTTGTGAGCACAATAATTGTTGAGGCATATAGTTTCCCTTGAGTAGCACAATAATGATTCTAAGCTCTCTAGTTATCTGCCTTATTTGAAAAAATGTATTATTTTTTTAACATATAATGGAGACTACCTGTTTTCTAGACTCATGAGAACCTCACATGGTAACTGGATTCGATGAGGAAGCGATAGCATTGATCTTCCCCAGAAAATTGAGATCTATTAAGCAAATTTTTAGGAATTTGTTAAGGAGACCTCAAAACTACATTAGCAAACTTACTAGTATGAAGTCTTTTACCATTTATAAAATACTTTCATACATAAATTTTGTATTACATTGCTGCTATTTTTACCCCAGTTGATGTGCGGAGAAATGTTCTAGGGCATTTTCAATGAGCATAGTTATTGACCATAGCTACACATCTTGGGAGTGCACCTGAACCATAAATGTGGCTTTGTGAGACTTTCTATTCTATAGCAACATGAGACAAATCTGCCTGGTTTTGAGACTCTCATGGTGAAAGAGTTTAGGACCTAGCTTTTGGAAGAATTTAAGCTTGCATATAAGCCATAAAAATGAAACAAAATATTATAGGTCTCCTTTTTACACCTGAGATAAGCTATATTCTATGTTATAGCTACATTAGACATTTGGATTTCATGTCTTATTTAAATATGACCAATTTGATGCCACTCATTTTCTCCTCTTATGAAGACAGGAATACCTTATGATTCTTTTAGGTATTCATGAAAATGATTTCAAAAGCCACCTTATTCTACAAATATTTCAATTATTTTCCAGCTGGGAAAAACTCAGGCTATAACTTTAGCTTACCAAATTATGAAAGGTCAGATTGCACACATAAAATTTGAGAAAAATGAGAGCTGACTAAGCTTCTTAAGTGTGCAGAAAAACGTTTATGAGACTATAGATGAAGAAGTGCCTAGTCCAAAATTAATAAGCTTGCAGAAGTTGATACCTCAAGAGATTGTGTAGGTTGGTATTGCAGTAACAATTAAATGTGTTGCTATAAATTTGTGGATGATCAATCAGAATTGGAGCATTAAATAAATCTCATAACATTTGGATATATGCCTCACATTGAGATGCTAGTGTGACAGAAGAATTATTTTCTACAATTCATACTGAACTGTCTCTGTCAATTTTCAGTTCTGGTTGAATAGCCTATGCAACTGACTTTGTGAAACTTCTTATAGTCTCAGTAAAAATTCTAATGTAAATTAATTATTACATTTTTATCTTCCAGAGTTGTATCCATTAAGCTTCCAAAATAGTTCTGACCATGATCCCTGCAGTCCACATTCAGTTAGGCAAACAAACTCCTAAGCAGTTTTCCATAGCCTTGCCTCTGTATCACATATAAATAGGAATGTGGAAACGAATCAGAGTTATTTCGTCACAGTGTACAGTTTCTCCTGAGTGTCTCACTGACCTTGCTTTAGGTCCACGTGCCCCTTTTATTAACTCATCACTGACATTTTAGGGTTCCCTTAACCCCATCCAGAGAGAGAACTACCTACCAACACAGCAGGATTTCCACCAAGCAGAATGATGCCTTAATTTCAGATTTAATGAGGAGAAAGCCTGGTCTTTATGTCTTGCTGATTTCCCAGCTGTAAGGACGATGTCTGGTTATTTCCAATACACAATGGTTTACTCTCCATCTGCTGCTGTCACTGGCACCACTTGTGTTGGGCCGCTCTCTGCTAAAGGTCCTCTTCTCCTCTTTGACATACTGGCTCTGAGCAAATGGAAATCTGAAGCTCAGATATCTTCTCTGATTCTGTTAGAGAAAAATATCCTGAGAGAGTGAGATGGCATTTGCTTTCCTGAATAATTGGGGTTAAAATGATATCTATTTCTGATTTCCTAGAGGAACACAATGTATATATTACTCATACGTCTTACAGAGTGTCAGAGGGATTACATTTCACTTTTCATTATATCTCTCTGTTTTCATCTGGTTATAAATTTTGGGAAGAACATCTAGGGAATGTAAATTAGCATTCCTCTTCTTCCTCTGGAATATAAAATTTTCAGCTAAGCATTTATAGTTTAAAGTTTAAAACTGGATTTTAAAAAGCAATATATCTGTACAACTTATTTATTTATTTTGTTGACCTCCATGTTCCTCAGTTTTATCATCTATAAAATGACAAATGAAATTAATGATATCTGTCTCTAAACTAGTGGGAGACTCAAAAGATATACATATGAGGCATTTAACTCCATTCCTATTACATGGCGTTTGCAGCAAATTTTATTGACCATTTAAAAAATATTTGTCCTCTAGTAATGGAATTTCTATTAACATTTCTGTTTGTTTTTATTTTTATTAGTGCAGATTTGCAGTATGTAAAGTTTACATTCTTTGTGTGGAGTTGGTACATGTATATAACATGTATCACTTCCTTTTGTACCCCTTTTCAATTCTCCTCTCCTACCCTGTTCTTCATCTCTTGATCCACTTTCCATTTGAAAAAGATCTGTCTCTCTGCCTCTTATTGTCTTTTATTTTGCTCTTTATTTATAATTTGAGTTTCTCATTACAAGAAACCATGTAATATTTAGGCACCATGAATCTTATTGCTAGGTCTCCTTTGGCTAAGTTTTGTTTCTAAAATCCCTTACGTGTTAGAAAGAAAAGGGACTTATCAAAGTTAGTTGGCATTTATGAAGAGACCTTGAAGAACTTAGGACAGCCACCTCTCACCAAGAGAAATGGTTAAGGAACAAAAGCAGAGGCTGTTGTCCCAGGTCAAGTGAGGAAGACGCGCACACACACACACACACACACACACACACACACTGACCTTGAAAACAACAAATGACATTTCCCTGAGATGGTCATTTTGCACTAGTTGTGTTATGTTACTAAATACATAGAGAAAGAGAAAAAGAGAAAAAAGGGAAATAAAATCCAATATTGACTAAGATTATAATTTGACATCATGAAGATTTTAAGTGGATGCTTTGGGAAGCCAATACATTCTGATGTTTTGGGGCTTAATATATTGATAAATATACAAAGTTTTCAAATGCTACACATAAAAAATTATTGTTCTTGACATTCTAAATACTTGAGATTAAAGCTAATGTTATGGATCTTTGTACCCCAGCCTTACTGAACACACACACAAACACACACACACACACACACACACACAAACACACATACATATACACCATGGAACACTGTATACCACGCAAACTAGCTTCTGAATATTTTCTGAATATCAGAGTAATATTTTGCAATTATGAATATGTTCATCACTTTCACTGAATCACTCTTCCTTTCTTTATACTTTATTTCCATTCAGTAATCTTTACTGAAACCTATTACATGAACCAACTGTTTTACTGCCATTCTTTTTAAAATTAGAGTACTATTAGGATTGATCATAGGTCCTCTCCTATCTTTAGTATTTACTCTTTTTGCAGTAGCCACTTTCTACCTCCCTGACTGCAACATATCTATCTGACCTTGCAGTTTATAGCATTGCTAATAATGGATCCCTTTGCTTTCTGACTTTCACATCCATTCTCTTTTTTCTCACTCCCAGTAGGGTCTCCTCTTTCTACTAAGAATTCCAGAAATACCTCCCTCTGACCACGCTATCTTCATCTGTTAGGCTCATATCTTCAGTGGGATCTTTCCTGGATTGATAATGTAGCCCCCCGTGGGTTCAGGTACTTTCTACTTCTGTTTTTACGGAGCCTAATGCACTGTAGGGAGCCAACCAACATTAACAGCAAGAAGAACAAAGCCACCAAGGAAACAAAAAAGTGTTTCTTCTCTCTCTTTTGGTGCAGTTCATCTTTTCTACTTTTTATTTGATCAAGTAATTTTACTATTCAGGTTCACATTATTTATTTTTAAAAATCTATTTTGTTATTAGTGTAATGTGGTATTGTTTGCATTCACCAAGCTGAAAAGGAAGTATCAGTAAGAAACAATTGTTATTTTAATTAAAAATAAAATGATTTTCATTCTTTGAAACATTAAAAAAGATTTTTAATTATGATTTGGTTTATATTGTGTATATTTAATATACACGATTTTCAAGTTGCTATACATCTGAGCTATTTATGTACCAAATAAAGTACATAACTTCATTAAGTAGGTATCATTAATCTGACATTAAGAGAACAAAACCAAAGCTCAGGGAAGACATCAGTGTAAAGTGAATATTTCTCCACACAGTCTCCGGTTTCATGCTCACTACACAGGTTTTCAAAGCTTGGTGTTGAAGTTTCCCTTCCAATTTTTATAAAATTCAAGCTCTCAGGACCCATCTTTTTATTCAAAAAGCCTGAAGTGGGCTGGGGATTTAGCTCAGTGGTTCAAGCTTGCCTACCTGGCAAGCCTGCCTGCCTGGCAAGCGCGAGGTCATGAGTTCAATCCCTGGTACAAAAAAAAAAGAAAAAAAAAAGCCTGAAGTAAGTCTCAGTTCTGACTTGAGAACTTGTATTTTTATTTTTATTTTGTCTTTGGAGTTAAAAAATAAAGAATTTTACTGAGCCTCTCCCCCAAAAATTCCTTTAATGTATAAGATTAAATGTTAACTCCAAAATACTGTTCCATGGATAAGAATATGTGCAAATGCAATTTTCATGTCCTAGCAAGGACAATATGTCTACCTGCAACTATCTCAATTCTGCCCTTCAAAAGAGCATTGTAAAAAATACTATGTTATCTGTATTAGTGATTTATTTTAACTTACATAAAAAACAAAGGGCACAAAATGGCCACTGGTGCCAGTTACCATTCACTAATATAATATAGGAGTTATTGAATAAGAGAGGAAGACAGCACTAACAGGAAGTGAAAGTAGGAACCCGATCCTGGAAGAGGTATTTTTCCCTATTGTAAAGAGGGACTAAAAACATAATTAAGTCAAGGTTAATGATGACTGACTAGACTAAAGGACAAGGGAGACAGAAAAGTATTTGCTATTTTAATCCGTGCCTCTCAAACTCGGAGTTCAGTGCGTGCCTTGTATGAATGGCTCAATATTTTTTTATGTTAAGTAAATGAATAAACCATGGGAAAATGTAAAAGACAGAGGGAAAGCTGGGCAACAGAAAACAGAAGGGATCATAGAGAGGGTGAAGAGATTTATGAGACAGGAAGCAAGAGAAGTCCTGAGAAGAATGTTTCTTTTTAGATTTGCTGCGGACAGGAGGTATTTCCACTCTGAAGCAGCATTTCCTAACAGTGCTTTGCATATGAAAATCTAGTTAAGCTAATGAGGTCCTTAATTTGGGCTTTTATTATCCTTTAATTTCTTGCTTAAAGGAAAATGATTACAAAGCTCATCTTTATGATTTAGGAAACTAATCTCTCATTTCTGAAGCATTTCTTTCCTTACCTCAACAGAGATGTTTAAAAATAAAATCTCTGTTGTTTAAAGTAAATGAAAACAACCCCAGGGACTTATGTGAAACCTTGTGCAGTAATAATGAGAAATAACCTTGTCATGAACTAGAGAAAAGTTTCCTGTATTCAACATGACCTCTGCTCTGGGTACTGAGTAAGGACTTACAGTGGCTGTATAAACCACAACTAAAAATATCTTTGCAAACCTAAATTTTTATTCAGGCATTCTTAAAATTTTATTCACAAAAATGTACACACTATCTTCCTCCCAACCTAGGGGAAAACACTCTGTTGTTCTTCTGTGTCCACACTAGAGTCTCTGCTCTCATTCAGTTAAGGACCAGTCAATGGCCTTTTGTGGCCTTGATCGGGGTGTACAATCTTTATTCAACAATTTCCACACAGCAGTCATCACATTTAAAGCCAAATAGAAATAAAGATAAAAGGTTGGTTTTAAGAGGAAAATGATCCCCAAAATACAATGTTTATTTATTGGTCTGGGGAAAAAAAAAAACAGAAATACTCTGAGAATTGCCTGTTAACAGGAAAACAGGCAGTTAAAACCTTTTGCATTTAGTTTGATAAACAGATGGTGACCATTTACTGAGTATCAATTACTCTACTACTATTTATACAGCTATAAATAAAGTTTCTTGGTGAGTATCTATAAAGAGCGATGACAAACAATATACTCAATTGAATCACGAAGTGAAGACATGGCAGGTAGTAGAAAATGAAATTTGGTGTGATGACCAAAAGGAAGGGTTGTTGAAGGAGGTGACATGCAAGCAGGAAGTGCGCTCGAGAGATGCAAGACTGGAAAGCAGAAAGGCAGGTAACAAAAGTCACAGTAATGTCCTACAAAGAAATGCAAGCCTGAAAGTGGGTTATGATAGTGCATCTTTGAAGGAGTGACAGACATGAGGTTCCATCAGTATGAGCTGACAGTCACATGTGTATGAGATAGTCTAGCAGAGTTCGTTCTGGCTTGGATAACTGGGTAGGTATGCCTGAATTTAAGAGTATCCTGAGGGCTTTAATTGTTCTCTTTTGTGATTTGGTTATTGTTTACATGGACCATTCACCCACCAAAAATGCTATGTACTTCTGATTTATACAGTTTTCTTTATATGTGTTTAATTTTTTTTAAAGTAAATGAAAAGATGGATTAGAGTTCCTGGAAGAACTTTGATGTCATTAAAGGTACATGCACACATGGTATTTGTGTTTTCATGCTATGTGGCTCTATGAATTTCTGGATGTTTTCCCTGCTTTGCATTGAATCATTATGCAGGAATTAGTTACTAGAAAATGAGACTGCCGGGCTTTCAGTTTTTCTTTGAGGTGTATTTGATACATGAATGAAAGATGACTGTAGCTTCCTAGGAGAGGATGGAGATGAATGGTCTGATGGTTCTGCTGAGTTAAGCAAGATCAGTGTGCAAAACTGAAGTTTATCCCTCTACTCCAGCAATAATCTAAAATTTAATTATAAAAAATGATATAATTTATGACTGAAAAAGTATAAAGCTGCTAGAAATAGTAAAAATCACAAACTTTATGAATAAAATTGTAACATATGCATAAGACAAAATGGCCCAATATAAATGTATGTAGCTGAGAAATTTTAATATCCTAAATTATAAAGTCTCCTTAAACTAGATTTTAAATTCAATGAAATTTCAATCAAAATCCCAAGCAATATTTCTTGAACTCTGACAAACTTACTCTAAACTAATAACATGATACAAAATTTTGATTATATTGCTCTATATTTAATGACCATGTTTCTGTTTCCAAAACAGAATTATTTTGAATTTAAGTAG